>JAOXYM010000007.1:23266497-23297071 GCA_028567055.1 Leptatherina wallacei | reverse complement strand
TAATAATAATAATAATAATAATAATAATAATAATAATAATAATAATAATAATAATAATAATGTTATTATAAATG
Organism: Leptatherina wallacei; assembly: GCA_028567055.1. Taxonomy (NCBI): domain Eukaryota; kingdom Metazoa; phylum Chordata; class Actinopteri; order Atheriniformes; family Atherinidae; genus Leptatherina; species Leptatherina wallacei. The sequence continues at coordinate 23,296,997 of JAOXYM010000007.1, read as the reverse complement.
ATTTATTTATTAATCTTTTGCCTCATTGCAAAAGCATGGGATATTCTCAGTCGTGTGTGTGTATTTGCATAGTGTGCTGTTTGTAGTCCAGTTGGATTACTGGATGGATTGCATTGTTTTCTGTACGGTGGTTTATTTGTTTTTTTGTTTTGCTTTTGTGTTTTTTCTCTCTCCCCCACCCCCACTTCTCTTTTTTCTCTGTTCTTTTTTTCTCTCTCTCTGTCCCCTCCAGTCGGGTCCAGCAATAAGTTGCAGATTCAAAATCAAAAACTAAAATAAAGATTTTTTTTTCAAGAGTGACTTTATACATATAAAGCTCTACTTGACAAAGTAAATTTGCTCGGCACTAATCAGCAGCTAGACAATCATTCTGCTTGCTATAATGCTGGACAAGACAGGTATAAAAAAAAGAAAAAAAAGAAAAGTGGTTCACATTTTCAAGTTGGGTTTTATTGACAAAGATATTTGGACGTGAAGCAGAGGTAGTTGTGTTGAGAGGTGGCTGGTGGAGGACCTTGTTTTTTTTAATGTTGAGGCCTAGACCAAGCTGCTTGTATGCTTTGGCAAAGGCATCCAGAAGCAGATGTATGTCCTCTTCTGAGTGGGCCACAAAGGCGTTGTCATCAGCATACTGCAGCTCAGTGATGGATGTAATGGTTTTTTTGCCCTTTGCCCTAAATTTGTTGATGTTAAAAAGTTGACCATCAGTCCTGTACATGATTCTGACTCCTTCAGGCAGATGTTTTCGTACAAGAAGTAGGATGGCAGAGATGAAGATGGAGAAGAGGGTGACAGCAATCACACATCCCTTCTTTACTCCCGTGTGAACCCTGAAGGGTTCTGTTTCATCTCCACCACCGCTGAGAGCTGTGGCTGACATGTTATCATGGAGCAGTCTTAGTATTCGGATGTATTCGTTTGGGCAGCCAACCTTTGCTAGAACCAGCCAAAGAGCTTTTCGATTAACAGAATTGAAAGCTTAGGGTGAGGTCAATGAAAGCCATGTAAAGTGACTGATTCTGTTGCCGGCATTTTTCCTGCAGTTGGCCAGTGATGAAGATCATGTCCATGGTACCCCTGTTTGGACAGAAGACACTCAGGAAGGATGTTTTCAGACAGGCGTAGGAGCCTGTCTGCCAAGATCCGGGCCAAAGCTTTCCCAGTGGTGGACGGAAGGGAAATACTGCAGTAGTTTCTGCAGTCTGTCTAATCTCCTTTCTTAAAGACAGAGACAATTAGGGCATCCCTGAGTTGTGCTGGAATTTCCTCCTTTTCCCAAACTTTGAGGAGAAGGGCATTGATATGGCTGAGGAGATCAGGCCCACCTGCCTTCAGGATCTCTGCTGGCATACCATCAGATCCAGCAGCCTTGTTGTTCATGTGCCTTATGGCATCCTGCACCCCTTTTAGGCTGGGAGGTGCTCCCATGTCCTCCTTGATGGGATTTGAGGCAGGAGGTCAATGTCCGCCATCTCAGGGATTCAGCAGCTCCTCATAGTGCTCTTCCCATCTGGTTGCCATCGATTCATTGTTTTTCAGCAGCATCAGTCCATCCTTGGAATGAAGAGGGGACAACGATGACTTGCGCAATATATGGCTCTTGTGGCGTCAAAGAAACCTCTGGTGTCCCCACAGTCAGCAAGCTGCTGGACCTCCAGAGCCTTTCTTGTCCACCACTCGTTCTTCAGTTCCCTGACTCGAGACCAGATGGTCGCCCTTGCTTTGGCATGGGCCGCCCTTTTGGCCTTGGAGCTGATGTTGTTTTGCCAGGCAATGAAGGCATGCTGCTTGATGTTAATGAGCCGAAGGATTTTGTTGTTATTCTCATCAAACCAGTCTTGATGTTTAAGGGTCTTGTAACCAAGGGTGCTTTTACAGCAGTTGATTATTATAGACTTCAGCAATTCCCAGTGCATCTCAATATCATCTGGATATTGATTGGGCCGATTGGTACTAAGAGGGGCCTGAAGCTGCTGCTGAAAGGTGGTGTGAAAGGTTGTGTTTGGTCTATACATTACAAAAAGCCATGCCCTAAGGCTCACCAGAGGGAGATTACATTTGTAAGAACATGATCGAGGTTATCCAGTTTGCCTGTTTGTGGCTTAAACGTTGAAGCTGATGTGTTTTGACATACTGAAAGAATTGTTTGGTTTCTATAAGACTTCGAACAAAACTTTGGAGCAATGAGGTTTAACTTAATCTTATAGTTTCATTGCAGATATCAATATATCCAGATAAGATAAAGATACATACATACACATATATATAGGATCTGAAATATTCACTCACAGCATGCTTCTATCAGAAAAGATTGTCACTTTTTAAACTTCATTTGAAAGAAGTTTGAATTATCATTGCTGAGATAACCAAAGTCAGATAATTTTTATGTTGATCTGATTTGAAAAAAAAAACTGAACTTTCCTTTAATAGTTAAGCAGTCAAAATTTTTATATTGATGTGACAATATTACAAGACCCTGCTAAACTAATTTTAGCATCATACAGAAACACAATGAAAACACTGATGTGAGGCTTTTGAGAGAACAAACAATGTTAAATGAAAATGAGTACTACACTCTGTCTCCCTCTAGGGGGCAGATACTGCATTGCTTCACAACTGAGGGATCAACAGGAATTGCAGAAAAGCCATAAAGGTGCTATAGATGATGGAGGAGCCTACAGTTAGACCTGATGTAATCTTTGTCCTTTGTTTTGCAGGGCTAAAAAAAAGGAATAGGGTGTTATGGGAGGTTTAACAGAAATCACACAGCACTGATGAATTGCAAAATACCACAGGCACTTAAACTTTAATAAATATTAAACATTAACTTCTATTTCATATGTACATATATTGTACAGAAAGATAGGTGGCTTCGTACTTGCTGCAAGTAGAGATACAAGCAATCCAAAATTTGGAGAAGAAAATAAACTGGCCTTTAAAATCAAAAGGATATGATGGTGTTGTTTTTATTAATTTATCTATTTAGTAGTTTCCCTGCATAAACTGCATGAGACATTGCTTTCAGCAACACTGACAAAAAACAAACAAAAGACACCATACTCGACTGACCATACAAAAAAGAAAAATGCAACAAGAGATTTTATTCTGCTCAATTGTATTGATTTCCACTGAGCTAAATGAGAAGTTATGATAGATCATTTAAGCACTGAGTGTTCTACAATGTCCCTCATGAAACTTTCACAATGTAAATTCCTGAGAGCTTAGAAAACATTTAAAAAAATCTTTGTTTTGAAAATGGCAACACCATCCACCCAGTGTAAAGTTTGGCAATGCAATAAAATAAAAGAACAACTCTGATGTCAATTCAGAGTGTTGGCCACTTTAAAATGAAACAACGTTATCTCATCCAACAAAAGTTGCTATAAGGGAACTTGGGGGTATTCATATTTGTGAGGAGGAGCTGCAGTCCTTGGCTGAAACAAATTACGGCAGGAGAACTGGATTTTACATGGTCGAATCTGTGGCTCTGTAAGTGCCAGAGGAGATAATTTTATTTCACAAACTCATTTAATATGATATCCAACATTGAATCTTCAAACAAGAGCATAGGTGGTGAATAGGGATATTAGCTTGGCTGTGCAAAGAGCTGGTCGATCAGGATTTTCACTCTTTGTCCCATTTGTTTGTCTTAATTGTGTATACAAGATGATTAACACCAAATCTGCATCAGCGTGTACTTAAAGCAGGTGTTTAAACATTTGACAACTATATTTCTTCCCTGTAGATGTCCTGATTGTGATATGAATGAGAGGTCTTTTCTTTAGTCTTTTTGGGAATCCTGATAAAAGCATTTTGGCAGTTGCGAGCTGTTTAAAGAGGAAAGTACTCATTTCTAAAATAGAAATGAGAAGGCATGTTCTATTGTGTAGTGTGTCCTCTTTTCATCCTGAGGAGAAAGTTTCGCTTCTCATCTAAAAGCTCTTGTATGCGTTTGTTCCTGGTTCTTTCGCTGAGGTTGACTCGTCGCTTTGGAATCAGGTTGTTCTGGGAGACATCACTGTCCACGCTGATGACTCTGTTATAATAATCATCGATGGAGTTGTTCTCATTGTTGTCACTGACGGTGGTGGCTACAGTTGGCGGTTCTTCCTTTGTGGTAGCGATCGGAGGGTCTGAAGTTGTGGGAATGGGGATGCTCACAGGGATATACTCGGACAGGTCCAGCCAGGGAGAAGACACAAGCTCTGTCATCTCTTCTCCATTTATAGTCGGGATCACCATGGAGAGACCGTCTTCAAGTACAACGGTGTCCCTGCCCACCCCTGAACTGATGTAGGACTCTGTGATGTCATCACCACTCGGAAAGGTCCCGCTGGTCTCCGTGGGATCACCACTGTTCATCACCGTGACGTCACTGTACAGCATTGTTTCAGTGGGCACTGTGACAACCTCAGCATTAATGTTTCCAGACGGTGTCATCAAGTCAGCAAAGGTGTTGGGCGTTGTAACGTCAGTATCTATGCTGTCATGGTGCCACTGGGGCGTGTCATCAGTTATAGTTAAATCATTACTGATGTATGTGGCAGTGATTCTTGGCTCGAGGAAGGGCAAGCTTGTCATTGTAATAGTGGAAGAAAGTTCCTCTATTGATTCCCTGTTTGCAAAAGGAGTGGTAGGTTTGGTGAAATTAGCTGATGTTTTCTGTTTGACATTACTCTTTTTCTCCTTGGCTTTGCTCTGAATAACCTTTACCTGTGAGTTTAAGCCACTTTTGGGTCCTGGTTTTTTGGTCTTTTGGAGGTTTGTTTTTGTTTGAGTTTGTTTTGTGACTTTTAAGTTTGATTTAATGTTTTTTTTCAGATTAGTGTTTGATGGAACATCCTTTGTGGGAGGTTTGTGTTTCTTCTCTGGAATGGCCTTTACTGGAGTAGTCTTTCTGGGAGTACTTTTTGATGTACTTGTCTTTTTAGGTATAGTGTTGGATGGAGTCTTTTTGGGAGTCAGATTTGATGGAGTCTTTTTTTTCGCGGTTGTGTTTGTTGGCATATTTGTTTTAAGAACAACAGTTTTTGGAGAAGTATTTGTCTTTTTCTTTAGACTGATCTTTGGTGGAGGATATTTTTTTACAGTATATTTTTGTGTGGTAATCTTTTTCTGATTGACCTTTGAAGGAAACACCTTTCCTTTAGTTTTTGGCTGAGTTTTCTTTTCAGGTTTGGATTTTATTAAGATGCCTGTTTTAGCTGTGGTTTCTGCTGTCATTTCTGGACTGCTTGTAGCTGTAAGGTCTGTGGCGACTGTTCCAGCTATTGTCAGACTATTAGTAGTGTTCTGCAACAGAAGATCTGTGCTCTTGTCTGTGGAAAAGGTTGCAGAATCTGTGGTGAGGAAAGGAATGGCAGTTGTAGCTGGTGGATGAGTGGAGATAAGATCTGGAGTAAAGATGGAGTGAGGGGTTGGGATGATGGAGGTTGGAAGGTGAGCGATGGACCAGGAATAGATGGTAGAAGCTGAAATGGTGGTGATGGCGGCTTTGGTGGGTTGAGGGGTGGTGAAGTCAGAGTTCAGGGTGTTGGAAGATGGAAGAGATGTACTTCCAGGCCACATGGGGGGTCTAATGGTGGAGTTGGGCACCGTTTCTGCAACGTCAACGTTGCTGCAGGTCTTGCAGCATATACGCCGGTAGTCCGGTAGAGAGCAGTACCGTTTCAGCGCCTCCATACGACAGAACACTGAGCGGTCACCATGACAACGCAGGCCTGTGAAGGAGAGAACAGAGAGCTGAGACTTGGCGCAGACCAGAAAAAAAGACTATGAAGCTGTGTGTGACTGCTGATCTTTGGGAGCTAAATAATGTACACAGTCAGTTGTTACATTAGCATTAGTGTCTGAGTGCAGGTTAGTGTAAACATAAAGAACATGCTCGTGAGTGTGAGTATGTGTGCTGTTCCACACTATGCAAGTACAGTAGTAAAGACAGACCATCAGTAGAGGATGCAGAAAAGATGAGAAAAATCCAAGAGCAGCCATTAGTTTGTCCAGAGCAACTGAAATGGAAAAGAAGGAACGCCAGTCGTATGTTCATGTTAATGGCTGTTTTTGTAAGAATTATTAATCTAAAACACCTTTTTTTAAATCTCAAAACTGCAGCACTTTATTTAAATGTCAAACCTCCACCAATGCACATGTACTCTTTTTGTAAGATGGCAGTAAAATGAACTACATCCTCTGAGCAGTGTCGGATATTTCCTCAATAACAAATCTAACCAGTGAACATTCCTGGTGAGAGAAAGATCACACTTTTTAAAACATTTTTATTGATACAACTTTGCTGTTGAGAATGACAGAAACTGAAACAATGAGATGTACGCCCTCCCCCCCTCCCCTCCTGCTCAATATATAGATATTTTTTTTCTTAAGAAAAATAATTCAACTGTATCGAAAGTTACAAGTTCACAGTCACTTTGGTAAAACACTTGATTACTTGGAAATCAACCAGTCAATCTGTTTATTGACTGAGAAAAGAAACAAAGAACAAAAACAAACAAAATAAAAACATGAAGTACATAAATAATATTTGCTTTTTAAATAAAATACATAATTTCCATGATGATGTAAAAACTGGAATGGCACATTAAGTGTCATATGAAACATTTACAAAACATTAATAAAATTTCCCTGATAAATCAAAGTGCATATAGACGCAGTGCACGTAGTCCATCTGAATGTTTCTTCAACGTTAGCCAAACGTTAGCCAGCCCCACGCAGCAGGCCAGTGAAGCCACAAAACAGTTACCCATAGTATAGAATATTATAGAAGAAGATAACAGTCATGAACATTATTAAATACAGTCAACACCAATGTTATATACAGTATCGCACTGCTAGGTCTGGCTTGGTCTCACATAGTCCAACTCCAGCAGAAGGAAACCTTGGATAGCTCGCTACATAGTCACAACAAAAATATGTGATCACAATACAATGACAAGTCTGAAGTGTTTTCTTTTTCCTGTTTTTTTTTCTTTTCTTTTTTAAATCTTGATGCCATATATGTCAATACCCTAGGCCCTTTAAAAACCCTTCCCAGTAGTCGGACGTTGGTCCAACGTCACCTTGGTAGGTTTGATGGTTGGCGGGTGTGAGTTTGTAAGGTTGATTTGAAGCTGCCTCTATTCCGAGTAAAACTTTGAATGAGTAAAGCCATCTCTTTCACAGATAAATGCCATTACATTCAATCCAAGATAAGGCATTGTTCATGTGGTTAATGTTCATCAACATAAAGTGAGATCATTGGACACGCTCAAATCAAAGTTTATGAGGTATATCTGTATCTGATCGCAGTGTGTAAAAGCCCGAATGAAGAAACATCCTTACACACAAACATACATGCTCACATGCAAACGGGAACGTGAGGTTTTGTTTTTTTGTTTTGTTCTTTACTGACAAGACTGATATTTCACATTTGGTCATGTAATATATATATATATATATATATATATATATATATTGACACACACACAAATGTACACTCATCTGTGCAAACATATAGGAAATGGATGCAAATGTGCATGACACAATGTGATCCTATCTGTAAAGAAAACAAGGAGCAACAGTAAACCACTGATCCATCTGAGAGAATGGAGAGGCAACTAACTGACCAAGTCCTGCATAATATAGATCGAACCCCTTTCCCCCAAAACACTTTACCTTTAATAAATATTCATCTGTATTCATGAAAAATCAATAAAAAAATACACATAACAGTCAAGGATCTAAGCGATCAATAGCAGTCCAAAGGTTTTAGGCAAATAAGCTACAGCTTATTCATGGTAAAACATTATTAATATTATTGTTACTTATATAGATTTAGATTGATAGGTATATATAAATACAAATATAGTTATAGATGTATTTGTTTAAAGTCTGCAAGCACAAATAAGCTGCATTTATTGAACTTTTGTATAACAGTCAAAGAGAGGATGGCTGATGATGAGGTGAAATGGGAAGCAACCTCAAGTGGTCAGACTACCCTGTTTTTTTTTCTTTTTCTTTATTGTCTTTCAAGATTCTTTACCTCACAGTTCCCTCCCCCGGAAAATCAAAATTTTTACTTGCATCACTTCCTCTCCATGTGCTACGTTCCTGTCAATCTGAGAATGGAACGCAGAATGAGACACCATTCTCATCCCCGAATGGAACCAGGATGTCAGATGAGCACTTTAGCAAAGATGTCCTCAGATAACATTCACAATAAAGCTTTCATATTTTTTAGATATATATTTTTTTCTATATAGATATTTATATACCTTTTCTTTTTATTTTCACACCTTTTTCTCCCCACACTGACAATGCGCTACAAAAAGAAAAAAATCGCTGCTGCATCGTAGGAGTCTTAACCCATGACAACACGCAGCTAGCTCACGCAAACATGGCCGCCAAATGCAGAGGGAGTCCCTCGCACATGAATTGCTCTGTGGCACGTCTCAAGAGGTGCCGATGAAAAACCTGTTTGCCTTGTCACTTCCAAACCTTTTTCACATCAAATTTTTTGTTGATCTTTTGAGTTTTCGACTGGCCAGCGGTTACAACACAATGCTCCACAGAGGAGAGATAGAGAGATAGAGAGACAGAGCAAGAGAGAACCAACCAGCACACACAGGAGCCAGAGACCTCCCCCGGTCAGAGCCGTCTCAGACACAGAGAGAGAGAGACAACATCCCCCCCCCCCCAAAAGAGAAGCGAAAGCTTTGCCGCTCGCTCACAGGCATGGGCACAGGCACAAGGCGTGGGAGAGGGGCGGGTCAGGGGGCCAGCCGGGGCCGGCCCTGCAGAGACAGGAGGACAGAGATGGGCAGGGCCCAGCAGAGGACAGACATGCAGCTGCGGCTGCCGCTGTGGAGGCCAGGCTGGGAACTATAGAGGGAGGTTTTACGTGAGGAGATCCTTGGGTAGTTGGGGTTGGGTCGAGACAGCCACTGGATCAGAATGTTGCCGTTCTTGTTGAGGTCTGATGAGCCCTCTGCAGAGAGACAAAGAAAGAGTTTAGTAGCTTTTAGTAACTTTTGTTCTGCACATACATAAAGGTCCATTAGTCACAAAGGCCACGGTCCAAATCAAACAGTTACTCTCACCTACAGAGAACACTGTTCCTTAACTGCCCGAGATGGCTGTAGTCCAAAATTTGTTCACTTACTCGTCTACATCATCATAAAAGATATTTGAACTAAAGGTACAGCGTGTAAAAATAGCTGATATCTAGTGATTTAGATGGGCATAGCAATGACATAAAATGCCAAGCATAGCTGTGACTGGATGGTGGCTATCAGTGGCCAAAATTCTTCTGGACTTAATGTGTGAGTGGATCCAATGGCTTCAGGTGCAGCGATGACCGCACTACAGGTAACTACCAAATCTGTGTACATGTGTACTGTGTTCGTCTAGACAGTGCACATGTACAGTCTTTTAAGGCATTACTTAACCCAAATGGTGCTCTAGCACCTATCAAACAAAGCCTATGCTGCAGTTTTAAAGATCAGAAGGTTCTCACTTCACACAAAGAGTTTTTTGTCCATTCAGAGACACCATAGTAAAATTGGTTGCACAAATGGTGGCAGCTGCCCATGGCAAGTAGATATAAATGGCTCATTTTGAGAAAATAAAAACACAAGTTATTTCAGTAAAGTGATGAAATACCAATAGAAACAGTTTTTCATGATATATAAAAACTCTGAATATTTGCCATCTTGGCAAATATTTATCTGCTTTATCCTTTAAATAGCCACAAGGTTGGAAAATATTTCTTATTCTGCATTTTTTGACTGAATCTCAAACTATATAATGTTCATCAATTCTATTTGACTTCTTGTTAAACCTGTCTGAATATATTTAGACTAAACCCAAACCCAGGCTTTTTTTTGTCACTTATATCCAAAACATTAAAACTTTTTGTTTGCCTATTTGGTCTTTCATGAAATAGAGTTTGCTCAACACTTACTGGGACATGGTTCTAGCCGACAAACTCTTATGGTGTCCGGTTTACTATCCAGACACAGCCCGATGGTGTTGTCCCTGGTGTGGCAGAGAGCCTGCCTCTGCTGGGTCCCATTACCACATGTCACTGAGCACTATGGGTACAAGAACAACACACTGATCACAAATTAGTTTGTAAAAATGGATGAAATGCTGTAGTGATTGTATAGCAACACAATGGCAAGCAAAGTACAAAAACATCATGACTGTTTTATTGAGAATTAGAGACAAATGTGATCACATCAATTGCTCAGAGACAGGTTAAGCCTGCACAAAGAAGTCCTGTGATGTTTGAAAGATTCTACTGGATAAAAATCTTGCAAAAATTTTGTATTTTTTCCTGAGCCCCTCTGTTGACTCACGTATCGTCTGCTTACCTGTGACCACGGGCCAACTCTCCATTGGGTGGGGCAGAGTAATCGGTTGCAGGGTCTGCGGGCCTCGGGACGATCGTCGTTGCAGTGTTTATTGTGGATGTGGCGTGTGGTGTTGTCATACGAGGGCTGGACACAGCTGACTGAGCGGACTTGCATTCCTGTCTTTCCACAGGGTTTACTGCAGTTCTGCCACTCCCCTGTCACCCAGCTGGAAGTGAGAAACAAGATAAACAACAGCATACGAAATATGAAAACATGAAAATGACTGGCGAAAAGGTGCCATTTGAAAGAAGAAAAAGTTGTTCAGTTTTTACAGCTGGTCCCAAATGAAAGCATGCATACATGGGTGGGGGGCAGGGCTTCTGGTTGCAGTCTCTGATGTCTCCTTTGGGTTTCATGTTGGACTTGTTACAGAAGCTTTTGTGAACCATTTTGCTGTCAACTTTTCTTCTGCAGCCGTACCGCAAATACTGCTTCCCTAGAAAAAAGCAAGATGGAAAATTATGCAAACATGGACAGAAACAGACAGTCAAGCAAAACACAGACAGTGTTTTCCTGACTTTACTGTACCTCCGCTACAAGGCTTCGAGCAGTAGGACCATCTCTTCGGTGCCCACTCATAGGCACTATCCTCAACCAACATGTTGTTTTGAATGGCAAAGTCACTGTCCATATTCATCATGTACTTGTAGGACAGATTCACATCTTCGTCCCCATACAGTCTCATCTACAAACAGAAAGACCAGCATGATATCAGTTATGAACACATTCATGTGTTACAAAGTACAACATCAAATTTATTCATATTATTTGTACCATTATTTGAACTCCATGTCTGAGCGGGCCGGTACTCTGAAGCGTCTCCTTGTCATTGTCATTCTCATATTCCCACTCCACACCCTTCTCTATGATTGAGCGGGATTCTGGGTATTCATTTTCCCCATTTAAGAAGAAAAGTCCCGATGCCACATTCTTAATGGCTGTAGATGGAGAAGAAATAGAAATTCTCAAAAAAAAAGGAAATACAGATAATATATACACATGTCCATGAAAGAAAAACAAGGTATGGTTTCACAAAACTTACCAAGAGTGTGTGTGGTGGCTTTCAGCTCTTGGATCAGTAAGTGTCTTGCTCCTCTGGGGATTTCAAGAACTTTAAGAAAACCTGAAATGACATAGTCATATGGTTTGAGTCTGCAAAAATCAGCAACCCCCCCCCCCCCTCTCCCCATCAAAGAATCAATTTTATAGTTTCCTGACAAATATCCCCATCTAATCTGGTAAAGATGTCTTTCTCACTTCAACCAGATATTCTTTACACATGGATTAAAATCCCTGCAGCCTGAGAAAACAGACCATTCCGGGAACTGTGCTGGTATGATGTAGGTCTGTCCTGACATCAACAGTTAGATAATGCACTTTACATGACCTCATGAAGTTTGACGTAACTACTTGGCAATGCTCATATGGAAACATGTAAGATTAGATCAGCCAAAGGTTTAGAGTCAGTTTCAGAAATCTTCCTCTAGAGGGCAATGTTTGATTGAACATGACAAAATACAGAGACAAAAATAAGATGTACAAACACAACCAACTATTTCCCCTGCTCTCATCATAATGATAGTCCAGATGGGACCCAGTTTAATTTGACCCAGATTAAAAGACATTAAATGTGACGGTTTACCTTGCTTCTTTGCGGTTCGTGTGATTGTGTCTTTGAAGGTTTTGCAGCTGGAATTGTCGCCTCCACACACCCCACACTTGTCTTCCTGCTTTGAGGCGCCGACCACTCCGTCACAGCCCACCTTCTGTTAATCGGGACATGGAAAGTTTCACAGTGTGTAGATCCGAACATATGCAGCTGTCTCGCTCTGAGGCACACACTCACAACGCTGCTCACCTCACACTCCCCACGCACGCACACGCTGTGCGGGTCCTTGTATGAGCAGCGAGTGCCATCCAGAACCATTCTCTCCATGAGGACCACATCCCGTATCTCCTTAGACTGGCAATACAGGTGGCAGCGTTTTTTCGCTAGGGGGACAAGCACATTTTCAGAATTTGTAAATGACAGTCACAATGATGATTTCATTTTTACAACCAACATGTGATTGTTTTTTTTATGTTATGAATGAGCTCTCTGTGAGTCAGCATGAGACTCTGTCTCATTGTGTCTGTCTGAGTGAGTCATACTACAAACTACATGAGCCCCCAGAGACAAAACCTGGCAGATCGTCCCAGCGCGAATAAACACTCCTACTTCATCATGCAGATGGTCAAAATCCAGAGACCTTGTTTTCTGGAGCTTTGATACTAATAAACAGGTGGCAGACATGCTACTGATCAGATAATTAGGTTGGATTTTGAGGGAAAAAACACATTTTGTCAAGTTCAAATGAAAACACACACTAACAATGTTAGTCTCTTTATGTGCCGTCACAGCTGATTGGGACACTGGCATGAAGATACATTCAAGTATCAGCATGCTATACTTTTCCTAAATTCCCTGCTCCCTGTCACCTGCCCTTTCTGTTTTGCCTCTCACCCTTTAACACTAAAAAACACAAAGAAACTTGCAGTTTAGACAAAAATAGATAACGTGACAGTGTTATTTTTGCAAACACACGTCCCTATAGGGATTTCAGAGCCACGTGTGATCTCACCTGTGTGAGAACAGTAAAAATTGAAGGGTTCGATAAGTAGTTTGTTGCCTCACATTTGATGTTTCTTTCCTCAGGAGTAATTTACAGTAAATCTGTTGACGCAGGAAAATACCCACATGGAGAAATAATAACAACGATTTGTCAAACAAATATTACAATTTCACATCTGGTGCTCAGGAGATGACAGACCATGAATGGAATTCAATTTCACCTTCCCCCCCCCCTCTCTCTCACAAAAACACACAGGAAAGTAATTTGGGATGGCAAAAGCTTTGCTATAATAGTTTGGCATAAATAATAACAACAAAGAAAAATATTTTAAGAAGGTCTTGTTTCACGACCAGTCCCAGCACTTTCTCAAGGGCTGCCTGCCCTTTAGTTGGATGATGATTTAATATGTGTCAGCAAGGTGCTGACACCACCACTTGGATACAGGATGGACCTGACAACTTACACTTAAACATGTTTTGGTTTTAAAAGTCTTCAATGGTGCAGAGAGATTTGGGGGTCTTAAAGAGGGAAATTTAGATTTGGGTTGAATTACATGGACTTAAACATGGATCAAGAAAAAAGTAGGGAGGTAGAAAGAGGTAACTGAAGTTCAAATGACATCAGAAAATAAGTGGGGAGACAGATTCTTGAATGTGGCTGTGTTTTTAGAGGGTTTATATATTCTGTTATGGTCACTAACATCTGGTGGTAATGCTGAGTGTGAGCACAGCTTTGAGGTATGACAACGCCCTCCCATAAAAACATGCCATGTCTTTGAAAAGCTTTAAAATAAAATAAAAAACTAAAAACTAACTGTCTTTGAACTCAGGATTTGCTCCCTCTTTCTGGGTTTCATTTATGTAACAGCCCTAATGGTGCATCATCATTTCTGGATTTTCATTCTCAGGTTGCTCAAATACAGCACAACATTCACAACAGTATAACCCTACAGGTGCATACTCACAGTCTGGGTGTTCATAAGGCAGCCAGTGGTGCTTGTTGCTGGGGTCAAAAGCATGGCACTGCTCCTCTCTTGGATCGCTGTAGATATCCTCACACTCGTCAGTGTTGCACATCTGGAATTGGTAAGTTGCCCCCATGCAGGGCAGACCTCCTTTGTCTGGTCTGTGAGGGTGGCAGCACATGAGGCACAACAATTATTCTCCCCATCTAAATGGCATTACGTTTCAAAGCATGCATTTCAAACATATTTCATAATAATAAAAAAACAGGATTTAGTCCAATACAGTGGCCTCTTGAAACAACCAGGTGCTTAGTAAATCTAAACAAAAAAAGGCCAAAAGCCAATTTGTAATTATTAACACCTTTATGCAACACAAGAAATTAAAGAGATACCGTGTAACTTTTGACCCAAATATCAGCCTAATGCGAGTAATGAAAAAAAGTAAAGAGTAGCAAACACATTGGACACATTCAATAGAAAACTTAAAGCAGCATTACTGAACTTTGTCCGATTTTTGCACTTTGGCAACCCCTAATGACGACTTATTCAGAATCTGTCTTGCATCCTGTCTCTTCTGTGAGCTTTCTCTGCTGAGTAAAATTCAGTCTGATGTTAACTGTTTTCTTATCTCTTGGTATGTTACTTTTTAAATCCTTGCATTTTAAAGTCCATTTTGCAATTGCATTTCCTTAATAGTTTACACTTTACATTTAGCATTTGTATGACACTTTGGGGCATTGAAAACCAAGTCAAACCAATCACAGCTGCTCCTCGAGTGTAACCAGCTCTCTCATTGGCTAGACAGCCACACTTGCGTCTCTGTCTTGCATCAATATCTTGTTACTTTGCCCATTTGGTGAACTGACCATTAAGGAAATGAAATTGCAAACAGGATTTAAAAAATTTAGGGGAAAAAACAAAATGGAAAAGGAAATAACCTTTTAAAATGTAAGTAATGGAAAGGTATTTATACCAAATTCATGAATTGTGTTGTTTATTTCTCCTTTTAGACATAGCATTTGATAATAAATGTATAAGTCACAGTGTTTATAAACGAATTATTTTTTCAATATGCAATTACTCTTTAATATTTCCATCTAAAATGAATAATTACAAAACACTTTGCAATTTGAATGATTTTTGTACGAATTAATTGGTAATTTTGAAATTGTATTTAGCTATATAGATTTTTATTTTACAATTAATTACTCATCATCAAAATGCTGTATTACTTTTTCAAAGACCTTCCTGGTCATCCCTTGACTGTCTTTGCTGAATCGGCCATGGTGCATGTTTAAAGTGGCTGGTGTTGCTATCCAGTTGCTGGTGTGTGAACAAAGTGCCAAAAAGCAAAACAAAGCTGTCACAAGATGTTCAAAGTTGTGGTTTCCCAGCTCCAGAATGCTGCGGGGCAATGATGGCACCAGAATGATACATAATGAATGTAAGTGTGCCATCAAAATGAGTCAGAAAGAGAGTGTTATGGTCAGAAACTGATGTAGTATTGCTTTAATTGCTTTATGAATCAGAGCCTAAAAGAAGGAATATTTTCAGCAGCTTCTGTCTGTTTTGTGAAACATTCAGAGATTAAGATTTTACTGCTTTGATTTAGCTGAATTCTTGCCTCATTCATTCTGAGTGTGTAAGTTGTGTTTATGAACAGCAACAACTATGAGTATAACTTAAATGTTTGCATGGAGAAAAAAACCAAGAGAAAATGTTTCTTTGCATTTTTTCTACTCCTTTGGACAGTACTAAGAAGAATTATTTTTAACAAAAGGTTGAGATTACAGTTTATATAGTAACAGTATTGAAATGGGGAATCTTAGCTGTTTTCATATCAATTTTAATTGGATATTTATCTAAAATCAATCTAGCAAAATAATCTACAAAGAAAAGCAATTTAAGAGGTAGTTCTTCATGGCACGTGGTCAGTTTTCTGGAAGATGTTCAAATAAGTATTAACCACTACGTATACACTCTTGATGATAAACAGTTTTCCATTTTTTCTGTACCAGTTTGCTAAATATGATTATAAAATGTTCATATGAGTGTGATCAAAATGTGATGATCAGTTTTTCATGTCATTTGTTAGCCTATTGGCTACTTTGTGTATCCAACTCTCTGGCGTACAGTGTGATCTCTCTCTGAAATCCACCGAAAAACAGACATTTTTCAATAAACTAATTTCAGCAACTAAAAAAGGGGGAAAGTGGAATTTCATATAGGTGTCAGAAATGTTTTCCCACGGGAATAAATAGATGAAATAAATGAATACAAACACATATAGTGTTCACATGATGTGCTCCAGATTTGATTTTCACTATAGACATATATGACAGTTAATGCTAATAATAAGAATGAATAATGAAGGCCTGGCAGACTAAGGCCTCGTTTACACTAGTACCTACTCACCTCTACTTAGTTTAGGTTGTTTTCCATTAAAATTGAGTACCACCTCAAAATGAGGAGGGTTGTTTTAGTAAGGCCGAGCAAGTATTAAAAAATGACCTGGTATCAGGTGCTACTACCTAATGGAAAACTCTAAAAACCGAGTACAGAGTTAGAATAGCAAAAGGTCTTTATTTGAAAAAACAAACAATCTCATACCTTGGATTGTCACAATCCCGTGTACGAAACTGTACTCCTCCCCCACAGGTGCGGGAGCACTGGCCAAACTCGCTCCATGAGCCCCAATTTCCATCTTGTTTCATGATGTCTGGAGTCAACCAGATGCAGTGACCTTTAAAGCAGTGCTGCAATAGACCAAAAACATGTAAGCCAAATTTGGAAACAGTGGATCAAATTATTTTGCTCTTTTGTATCAATACCTTCCCATTCCCACACATGGTTCCGTCAATGGGCGGTCCTTTCTTGGTCTTGCAGAAAAATGGATTGTCTGGGTGGCTACACCACAGCTGCTTACATGGGTCGAATGTGCGATACTGTGGGGCACAGAGAAATACTTCTTATGATCATAAACTATAACCTACATTGAAGACAATGGGTAACAAGTCAGCCATCATGAAGAAAGCTGGGATGAGACTAAGCATTGAAGAAAGGAAAGAAAAGTAGAAATGGAAAGAGGGATATCACAACACTAGCCACCACAATAATATACCCAACGATCAAAACACTGAACCTGAGCTGAGTTACTACATTGGACACTGTGCTCCACTGAGAAACAGACAGTCATTCATGCAAACTTAACCAATGGATGATAAAGAGAGAGACAAGAGTCTCGTAGTGAGACGGCCTGCGGTTTATTTACGCCATGAGGGAGGTCAGAGGGCAAAATGGTTAAAAGCCAAAAGATGAGGTTTCAGTGACCTTTAAAGAATTCTTCCAGACACAGATGGAGGACCAGATTCACCTCCTCGTCTGGTATGAACCAAAGATGAGGAAACCTCCAAACTGAGCGGCATTCAGTGTCTGAGGGGGACATGCCCTCCTCCCTCCTTTCCACAGACTTCCATACCTACCATGGCCCCGTTGGACCTTTACAGGTCAGAGGGTGAGTCACAATCAGTGGCTAAGACTGTGGTAGGTAATCACTAGTTACATCAGACTGGAGGATCCTAAAAGCTGATGCAAAACATGGAAAAACAGCCTCTGTTCTGGCAAAGCGCTTTCCCCTTGGATGGGAAAGACATCTCTCCAACATTTTCCACTCGTTTATAGTCATGAGATTACCGGTATAATGAGGCTCTTCCTGCCAGTGCTGCTGTGATTTAAAACAGATTTGCAGGAGAGGACTCGGGGTATGGTACTGATCAAGTGTTGGACTGCACCATAACCACAGCACAGATGAGCCTGTAGGCTCACAGTGTTTTAAGGCATTTAATTGTCTCTTTCTATCGTTTGTGAGCATTTTAGAATCCTGCAGACTAATATCCAAAATATGACAATGGGTAGAACAGAGAAACAAAGTACAGTAAAAAGAAAAGGAGCCACATTGCAAACACTTACAATTTCAGAGGACGAATAGAAAAAGAAAATCTGAGAAAATAAATGACGGGCCACATGTCTTCTCAGAGGTGGGGTAACCTTACCTGTGGTCCGGACTTTTGTAGCTGAAGGGAATGAGTTTGACAAGAGAATAGAGGGTAATCAAGCAAGGTGTGCAAAGCCCCTGAACAAGCCCTTAGTCAATCAAGCAACAGCTTTGCAATAGTGTGCCACAGTGGCTTCACAGTCACAAAGAAGGTATTGGAGGGAAGGTAAAGATGCCAGGCAAGATGCTGAAGCTGGGTGAAGCACGTGTTGTGTGTGGTATCTTTTTTTGGTGTGTGTGTTTTTACAAAATACTGTTTGTGACAGGTTCATGTAAAGGCACTGTGTTATGAAGGTAACTTAACTGCTATAATGAATAAGTTATTTATTTTTTATTAACATTAATAACAAAAAAAAAAAGAAATAGCTATCAAAACCAATTACCTGCTTTTAAGCAAGATGTCAATCCCACCAGTGGCCGGGAGAGGAAACAGAGGACATCAAAAGAACGTAAATAGCTGTGTATGTATGACTTATTTCTTTCCAGTATTAACCAGAGCTCAAAAATTCCCATGGAAATCTGTTTACCACAGTGAAGTTCAATAAATTCAGAATTTCCTGAAAACAGCTAATTCAAAGTGTTTCATAAAGAAACCCAAAAGTTCTCTCAGACTTAACACTGTACTGCCATTTGACTGGAGACAATAGAATAATACTGAAGCTTAAATGCTGGAAATTGCTGTAGATGTTTCCCTCAGTATGTTGGTGGAGTTAGTAAGTGCTAGTATATTAGTAAAGTGAGTATCAGACAACAAGGATGTCTTACCGCGGTGCACATTGTGTAGCCCACACCGAAGTCAAAGCGACACTGTTCGTTCATCGAGTAGTGCAAACCAGGAAGTTGAGGCAGTGATGGCCAGTTGTGGTCGAATGGGTCATCACGAAGACAGTCATAGGAGCTGCAAGAGGAGTCAAGAAAATGAGTTTCATCTCCTTTCTTTCAATTATTCATATACAGACCTGGTTAAGAATTACTGGTACCCCCGAAATGTCTGAACAGAATTTGAAGTGAGTTCATAAATAAACAGCTGAACAGGAATAATATAGAGGACTAGAGGATCTAGCAAAATGAAAATAACAAACATAAAATCAATCCTGGGCATAATCACTGACAAACTTTACTAATGCTGACACTGGAGAACAACATTTTGCTCTGAAATGCCATGGTAGTTATCTGATTTCATTGTTGATTAGAATCAATGCTTCCAGTAGCACCTCAACATGGTAGTACCTCCACCATGTTTTGTTGACAAGGATTTTTAATTTCTTCACCCCACCCCATGCATCCACAGAGGATTTTAATGTGGACTCTGTCCATGAAAAATTATTCCACAAACCAAACAAAACGGCTGATCTATAAAACCTTTGTGAGCATTAGTCTTTCCTTTTGGTGCCTTCATTTCATTCTTGGTGTTTGTGCCTTTCCTTTGGGGAATTCTTCTATGTACTCTGTGCAGTTTATATAATACAGGTTGAAACTATTGCTACAGACTGCTCCAGTTCAGCCTGAGGCTCTTTAAATGTCATGCATGGTGTTTTTCCACCATCTGCACCAAATTTATGAGACTTCTCTTGAGCACTACTTCCTGAAAGCATTGTAACAGTTCTACGATCATGAAAGAAACTTTGAATTATAATGTCTTTGGTGATTTTCCTGTATTCCTCAAAATCATTAATTTGATTACTTGTCAAAGTTGTGAGAAAGACACTGGAAACAATCAGCCAGATTTTATGCAGCAAAGCCGTCATTCATTGGGTAACTTTGGTCATGTGAACACTGTAAATGAAGCACAGCTGAATCTCGGTTAAAATGACCAGGAAGGGGCCATTTATTGCTTCCAGATTACATTTGGTGTTAGTATTTTTTCCATTTCCCTAAATGAAAACATTTTACCTGCTGAAGATGAAAACTATGGCCATGATATGAAATACTTTTATGGATTTGGGGATACAGTTCAAATTATGCATTTGCAACTCAGGGGTGCCAATAGTTCTAACCAATAGACTTTAATGTAAGTTAATTTAGTGAATGTTTAGTCATTGGCCTTAAAATATGGGCTTTCCTACCATGAAAATCACCAACATATCATAAAGGTAAGGTCTGTGCACTTTGTAACAGTATACAACTTCAATAAAAACTAATCTTCAAGACATCAAAAACTTAGACAAAAACACTAACTGGATGCAAATTCAATATTCTGACGTCAGGGCTGACCTTCAGAAGCCTGTGTAATCAAATCCAGCTTTAAGTGAGTGTGTGTGAGTGTATTTGTCTCACTGAAGGTAGCGTCCCAGCTCCTGCATGCTACATCTGGACCACTGAAAGCGGTGGAAGGCAGCCTGAACCAGTGGAGCCATGATGCTCCCCAGGTGCACCTCATCGCCACAACGGTTTCCCTGACCATCGTGCTCCATCCCTAACCTATTAAGACGGGGAAATAAAAAAAGAGAACAACGGAGGAATTATGTCTGTTATAAGTGGCCTCCCCCCCTTTACCCCCATAGAAAAGGGGGGAGACATACTGACCACTGAATGAAAATTGTGATGAGTCAACACATTTCTTCAAGAGATTCAAGTTTGCTTTTGTATCATGTTGACACATTTTTATTCCACTTACACATGTCCAGTCTCATGTGCCACCACA
The DNA here is from genome assembly GCA_028567055.1 of Leptatherina wallacei. NCBI lineage: Eukaryota > Metazoa > Chordata > Actinopteri > Atheriniformes > Atherinidae > Leptatherina > Leptatherina wallacei. The sequence continues at coordinate 23,276,314 of JAOXYM010000007.1, read as the reverse complement.
AAGGCAGAAGAGAAACCATCCTCATGATTCAAAGTGCAGCTCCTCACTGGATGGCACATCCCTGTCACTGGAGCATAACCTGAGCAACCAGGACACAGGAGACATTAACTATTTTTTGGACTTACTGTTGTGATGTGCTGAAACAATTAAACAGGACCAACAATACTTGAAAGTGGAACTGACAAAAAGACAATTTTCTAAACTAATCAGCCAGTTTTCTGTTTAATTTAATTTCAGCTCTGTTTTTTATGCTCATTTGAGTTTGTGAGTCAACCAACCTTTACAATCAACACACGTTTGTCGATTAGTACTCTGACAAATTTGTCCATGTTTTACAAAAACTGCAAACACTATACATTTTACGTAGCCTAGCTGGCCCCTCGTGTCATAGCTCTGGACCCCCAGTTTGGGAACCACTGCACTAAACCATTGGCTTCCACCTCTACACATGCCAATCACATGCTCCCTGTGTGCTTGTCTGTCCTGTACTGCCTGTAATTGTGGAGCTATGGCTGGTCCTTCTCTGTATATTGATTTTTTTGCAGCTGAAGGCTGTGCCCAAGGGCAGCTGAAGGGCTTCTGGATAGCTGGGCCACTGCCTTCAGAGGCCTCTCCCCTGGGCCTAGCTGTTAGCCTGTACTCTGCTGCACAGAAAACCACCAACCACCAAAGCCACAGTGCACTATGCAGCTATATGAGTCACAAAAGGAAGAAGAGACTTCCCTTTGTTTACCTATGGTAGTGTATGCATATATGTGATGCAATATATGTTAAACAGATTAGATAGTGTACTTGTTCTCTAGTACCCTGCATGCCCGTGGGCCCGAATTCCTGTCGCGTGAGGAAAATGGCATGATCATGATACTCAGCATCCCCCGTATCTTGCTTCTGTTGTAGAAAGGCCCAGCGACACACATTCTCCAGGCTCTGGGATGGGTTTCCCAGTTCAATCAGACTCATGGACTGGAACAAGAGTAAAGGGAGAATAGGGTTAATAAGGTTACGCAAAAAGAGGGATATTATTTCAATATTGGTACAATATTTCAGTTAGCCCTGTAGGGGGCAGTGTCACAGTGTTTTTTTTAACATAAGCACATCCTGCAAACTGCTGAGGAATATATCACACATTCTCACAAATAAAACACACATGGACTTACAGAGATACAAAAAATAATAAGAGGTTCATAATTTCAATGATGAACAAAACACTTTACAACAGGCTGACTATTAATAAGCAATCACTAATATGTCCTATTACAAATGATCTACTTATAATTTACTAACAGAAAAACTCAGATGCCCATAATTCCTTCAACTCACCTTCACCTTTTATGCTCATCCTAATTAGGATTTCTGCTTATCTCCCCTCCCCTCCCTCACTATGTTCTGCTGTATATGTGTACATGTGTCAGGGTTTCTTTTGCCACTTCATTTTTGCTTTTTTAAAAAAAAAATTGCTCCCTGTTTTTACACATGCTCAGTGTGCAGCTGATTCGTAGAGTGTATGTGGTGTGAGGAAGACATATGGCCTGCCTCTGCACACATGATGGAGTGTGAAGTTTGCACTCCGTACAAACCCCCTTTAGATAAGTATCACCGAACGTGTCTGTTGTTTCCTGCAAATCATCAGTTGCTTGTGTGAATGTTAAAACGTATTTTCATAATCCTCAGAAAAGTGCGTTGTGTGTAAATGTCATGTTGGACTGCACTAGTGAAGTGTGGGTGTGTGAGTGTGCCTGCATTCAGGGTCACATAGCCATTCTGCAGGCTGTCTGGGCACAGCTTTGTTGCTACGGTAATTAGGAATGATGGACAGCCAGAGCTTTGGCTGAAGCTGCATAAGGGCTGGTCCAGAATGACCAATGTGTAGAGTGCGTGTTTCCAGAGTTCCGCTGGGACTGTACACATGGCTGCAGCAGTATAAGCATATCACAGAACACCTATCTAGCATCAAAACCATTCATATCATCCACCGGGGTAATCCCAGCCCTCCTTTGTTCCTGCCATATCTTGTTTTCCTGTCACAGGTGCACAGATAAAGTTACAGTTATATAGAAAAGGATGCTTCTCCTGTTGTCCAGTCTCTCTCTCTCTCTCTTTATGAATGAGGGAGGGTTATCATTGATTGTTTATCTTTGTCTGGACTTCCCATGATTCTGTGCTGCAACCTACTGGGAGGAACGCTGATTGCATAACGGGCAGAGTTTCTGTGTGCTTTGGTGCTGAACTGTGAAGGCGTGCGACTTGGAAACACTCCCTTGGGATGCTGCATGCTTTTAGTTCCTCTTTTGCTCAGTCCACTGGAATAACAGGCTCTGGGCATCAGCGTGTGCTGATGAGTGTGCATGTGTGTCTATGTGTTTGTTTATGAGTCTGTGTGTACGAACTGGCTCTAGGTACTTAAAGCAATTGTTGCAAGACTCTGGTATCAGAGATAGTGCTGACAGAGCGACAAGGCATCAATTTCTGGAGCTGCCTTAACGTCAACTTCTCAGTAGAACTGGTGTCTTGTCAGGGCTTACCTTGCCGTAACCCAGCATGATGATCCGAACCAGAACCACATTGATTTTTGCTCCCAAAGACTCATCATGATAGATTTCATTCACCTGGTGTCAAAAAGAGAAACACATGAAGGAAAGAAAATGAAAAAAAGAAAAAAAATTTGGTAAGAACACAACACAGTCAGTTTTGTTTGCTCAATTTTACCAAAAACTGAGGTCATTTGCTCCACTTTTTTAATTCTAACAAGGTTCATGCAGTCAAACAGAACTTCCCACCCCAGTCCTTCACCCTGTTTGGTTTTTATTTTGTTTGAACTGGAGTTTCCATTTAATTCTGGAAAAAAAAACATACAACTCATGTGTTGTGTAGTGGCCCCTGGAGAAGGTGCGTATATACTTAATTCATGCCCAGTTATTTACAGTTCAGTAAAGGATGGACACATGGTTATTAAAAGTGATTACACTGCTGCATCATGTTCAGAATTTTTTTTTTTATTATTGTTTGCACAGTCAGGTTAGTGAGAACCAAGAAATTTAATTTTAGCCACAGGAGGGTTGCAAATTTTGCTCTGCTGGCACAAAAACTAGACATGAATATACTCAATGAACACCATAAAAAAAACAAAAAACAAAAAACATTGGAGCTTTAGGGTCCTGCACAGTATCTTAGCTGTTCCTAGGATTGTGAATCTGTTGGAGTATGTGTGTGTGTGTGTGTGTGTGTGTTTGTGTGTGTGTTTGTGTATGTAGCCTATATGTACACTACTCACAAAAAGTTAGGAATATGTGGTGTTTGATGTCAGAATGTACCTAAAAGCACAATAACCTTTAGATTAACTTAACTTTCTCTGCACTTTTGAATTCATATGTTCAACTGTTTAATGTTTCAGTACTTATTCCACAACACGCTGTTCTCTAAAAAGATGATTAACCACAAAAAAAAATCCAAAAGAAGTGTCTGTGACAGTTTGTATTTAAACAGTCCTCTTCATCATGCTGTTCACATTTTGACATCATCAGACCAAAACAACACCCAACACATAAGTTATTGAGATGATGAGTTATGAGTTTTGGTAAACCCACCGTTGTTGTTAGCTTTTCTTTCAATAAATTGTTTGAACTGAAGGAATTACCATTGCATGATTCCACTTAAATGTCTAACATTCATTATATAATATCAGTATAGCATGAGCTTTCTATATTTTCCGTAACTTTCACCCAAAAGTTAAACATCCTTAACTTTTTTGAGTAGTGTATATACATAATGACTGCATTTGAAGGTGCTCATTTGAATCCTGGCTGCTTCACGCATGGGTTCTCCCACTGCAGGCTGTTCTCTACTTGATGAGGCCAACAGGATCACATCATGTGTGAAAAGCAAAAAAATGTAATCCTTAGCTGAGTGGAGACCCTCTGTTCCTAAAGTTATGAAAAGAAACAGAACCAGTAACAGAGGGTGTCTCTGACAGAATCTAACACCCACAAAAAATGTATATGACCTACTGTGGCTAATGTGAACCAAGTTCTTACAAATTACCTGTTAGAAAGAGCCTAAGACCCCATACTAATGGAGCAACCACATTGCTCCTCCTAACTCCAGGGTTTGACAATTGGCTATATTCTTCTACCCAGCACCTTGGAGGAGAATTTTTTATTTATTTGAACATGTTGAATAGCACTAATTATACAACAGTTATTTAGGAAACATGCTCAAAAGGAGTGAGAAGAAGCTTTAGTTCATAGGTGTCAAACTTTGGCCCGCCGGCCAAATTTGGCCCACAGTGTAATTATATTTGGCCCGCGAGGCAATACTAAATGACTACTAGAGCTGGCCCGCAGGTATTATACAGCACATGTACCGCTAATACTCCAAATCCCATTATGCTCTGCTGATCCTTTGGCATGTCAATCAGGACAGGACCCTCTACTTTGAAACCATCTCCTCAGCTCAGAGCCTGAGCCCAGACATTGATGAACCAGCATCCAAGAAGAGATGCAAATATCTGGCTTGGACACATCAAAGTAGATCAGTGTGAAGCAAACTGAGCTATAATTTACATTTTCTTGCTACTCCAAGGCATGGGCTTGAATGGTTGCACATTCATTGAAGGATACAAATATTCGTTAATTGGATCTAAAGGTTTAAAGGATCTAACTTTCCCAAGGAGGCAAAGACTGTAACTGTAACTGTAAGTAACTGCTAACTGGATAAGCAGTTACTTGAAAGACAGAAAACAATATGTTCAATTACAAGAAGCAAAATCTTATTTACAGAATGCTATCCGTGGGGTCACCCAAGGGTCAGTGTTGGGGCCACTTGGAGGTATAGGCCTTGAAAAGTTCTTACTTCTGCCTGCTTTTGTTTTCTGGACCACAATAATTCAAAGGAAATGTCTGGAAGTTTTAATTATGAGTTTTTGTTTTGTTTTGTTTTTGTTGTTTTGTGAAGTGATAACTTCTATTATTTTTTTTCTTTCTTCTTTTTACTTTGTTTTCTTTTACTATGTTAAAAAATAAACTTAATAAACTAAACTAAAAACTAAAACTGTGGTGCTTTAGAAACCCTGCAAAGAAAAACCGCCACCCCGGTCTACCAGTTCAAAGGCACCATAGCCTCATTCAATCCCTTCAGTGTTGCACAATCTAATCAAGCATTGTAGGACTCCTTTAACTGGATGGCTTCCTCCACATCAGGCTTATGGTTTTAGGCATAACTAGTACTAAAAAAAATTTGCCCAATGACTTTTTTTTTTCACCACCACTTCAAGACAAATTCCTTGTGTATGCAAACCTACTTGGTAATAAAGTCCCTTTCTGATTACTGCAAAATCGATAACTGACCTGCAACTGAAGGAACCATGATGCCAAGTGGACTCATACTCATACCTGTATGCTAGAACATGGTGTTCCTTATGGAAAAACGATTAGCAAAGAAAGTCCAAGTCTAAAAGTTCACATCATGCAGGACGTTCTTTCTAATCACCAGTCTCGAGATTATACCCATATGAGCACTGAAGTACCACAGATTACCCAAACAGTAAACTTCCAGCACCCTGAACCTGGGCCAGTTACTTAAAAAACTGCCCTTACCGTAAATAAGCTCAAACAACAGTCAAAGCTAGTTCATTGACTCCAGGGTGTATGGAAGCCACCCTTTAAAACGTCAACATTTTTGTGATGAAATGGGAGACCACAAGTAAGACCAAACCTGCTTTCTATGTCTCACCTGGGATGACTCCAGGGAGAATTAAAATCCAGCCCTTCTCCAGAAAACTAATTCCACAACCCATAGTGTGCATTGAGGTGAGCCTGATAATACAATATCCCATCAATATCTGTTGGTATCTCTCAACATCCAGAAAAAGTTCAGGCTTGTCCTGGATGTTATTTTAATAATCCTGTTATTACAGGAATATTGTGTTTCAGGTGACAAACCAAGTTAAAGTAAATCCACACAGAAGTTTAAATTACATGTCTGGAAATGTTTAGAGGATAAACATTTAATTGTAAAATACAAAACAATTTTAATAATGTAAAAGTAATTTTGGATTTTATAGTTGAAGTTCCTATCAAATCCTACAAATAACACTATGATTAGAAAAAAAAATTGGTTAGGAGCTGTAAAAATAGAGAATTAAAGCAACAAAACTATGATTAAAGCCACTACGGCTAGATGTGAAAGGCAGCACACCAATTTATATTGGAACTGGTGTTTATATTTGACAGGTTTCATTTTGTAATGTTACAGCAATAAGCTACTGGTGTGTTCAGACAACCACCCAATCAACGTCCATAAAGACAACTGAGTCATAAGGTGAAAGAAGTTGGAGGTCTGGTGAACACTGCTCAGACTCTTGGCCCCACAACCTGGTCCTGGAGAAGCAGTAAAAATATGTGGATGGACTTACACTACATTACAGGATGTCTCACCCTATTTTGTTCCCATGTTGTGACATTAGGCTAGTTTTTTTTTGTTTGTTTGTTTCATATTTTGGGTATATCATACATCAGTTTGTCCATCTAGTCTCTATTTCAAGTTGATGTGTTTTGATCATGTGCATTTTGCTTGAAAGTGTTCATTTGGTTACAAGAGTTTTCCTCATTGGGTTTAGTGGTAGGCTCTTAGTGCCAGTTTAAATGAGCTACATATAGCCTACTGTATGCTAGGGTTCATATCTCCGGGGGTAACTGGGTGGGTTATCCTGCAAGGGCTCTTGTGGACCTGTTGGTTTCTAATGACTAGATGAATTACTATAGCATTTTCAAGCACTAGAGAGTGAGGCAATTAGATTATATGACTGTCCTCTGCTGTAGGCATCAGGTGGCATGTGTTATAATGGAGAATTCCTAAAACCCAAAGAGATTTTCTCCTACCGTCTCATATCTGTAACTAATAAAACATTTATAATTTACTTCATAATCATTGTTAAACAAGTTGGTAATTACTTGTTATTAAGAGGGCCTCATTAGCAGGTGGAAAATAAAAAGGCAAAGACTGGACCAAAGTTTACCACACGCAACATATATGAGAGATGAGAAGGAGCTAAAAAAGAAATTCAGGAAAGTGCAAGGAAGTTTCCCATGAGCACAGATGAACAGGATATGAAGAGGGTGCAAAGGATGGAAAGTGCCTAATGCAAGGAAACAAGGTAATGTGTGACAAGGGAGATGCAGAGAGCACTCTGTTAGCACACACACACACACACACACACACACACACACACACACACACACACACACACACACACACACACACACACACACACAAAACCAAAGAGAGAGAGAGAGAGAGTAACAGGGAGAGGGGTAAATTGGCACTGAAGTTGAGGCCTGCTGTCCTCAGTGGCTGTGTGGTGCTTAATGAGGCAAAGGGATGTAAAAACAGACAGACATAATGAGATGGCTGATGGACATGCTGTGGAGAAACACACATACACACACAAAAAGCAGACACACAGAGAGGTACAGAGATAAGGAATACAACTGCACTGATGTCTAGCAAGAGAAATGTGCGAGTGAGAGTCGAGGAATCTTCGGAGTAGAATCATGGAGGCAGAAGGAAAGAGACGAAGCAGAGTGCAGAAGTGAGAAGAAGCACAGAGGGAAAAAGAGAAAGAGCATAAAAAAGAGAGGAAACAATGCACTCTTTGAAAACAAGACTTGTGATCCACAGGCAGTTACATAAAAAGAATATTTTCTATGAAAGGAAGGATAAGTTTAGAGCAGATCATGTTTTTTTTCTATCTGCAGTGCAAAGCTGGAAACTCTTGCCTCTTTTTCAGAAAAATGTGATGGAAATGCACTTCAAGTCATTGGTTACGCACAAAGTGGAATAAAATCACCTTTACAAAAAGATGAGAAAACTCCAACAATTTCATGTTTGATTTTCAGCGTTTTCAGCAAGTGTAATCAGGAACATCCATTATTTGCCAGCATTTTCAGAGTACTTACTAAGCAGTTTCACTGGAAGCTGCTTTTTACATCAAAATCCTGACATATTATTGGCATGTATGATTTTGCAAGTTAGAATACTTTACATAAAGCAGGCTGTAGTTACAGGCTGTAGTTACAGGATATGACAGAGGATTGTGATTTATGACTTGATGGAACACATGAACACTTTCACCTTTCATCTCTGATGCAACATTTGTATCTCATGGACAGTTTCAAGACAAATACTTTTTTTCTAAATACTGAAAAACATAAGGGCAAAGTCAGTGACCTACAAAAAAAAAAAAGCTTCAGAAGCTGAGAAATATAATGATTCAGTTATCATTAGGTCACAAGTGATGGATGGATTGTGGTTAAAAAAAGTGGCTAATTATATTTTTCAAACATCTTCAAACATCAAGTTCAAGCAGAGATATGGACTAGGAGTCAGGTTCACATCTGATAGTGGAAAACTGTGTCCATCTGATGTATTTTCTATTGTCAATAACTCCCAAACACACCAGGTAAGACCTTCTCCTCTTCAGATTCACCACTGAAACACTGTATTTATACCTTGATATGTTCATTCCAGATAGGGGAACTGTAAAAAGCATCGTTAACTATGTAGATAACTATGCTTTTCAACCACATACAGTGGGTGGCCAGTTTATATGGAGATTATGTTTGAAAGTTTTATGATTTTAGTTTATAACATCCTAAAATTGCTATTCATAACAACATGTATAGGACCATCCATCCATCTTCTACCGCTTATCTGAGGTCAGACCACGGGGATAGGGGTCTAAGAAGGGAATCCCAGACTTTCCTTTCCACTTTTTCCAGCTCATATGAAGGAATCCCAAGGAATTTGCATGTCAGTTGAGAGACATAGTCCTTCCAGCGTCGCACCTCCTGGTGAGATGTGTCCAGTACACCTCATCAGGGAGCTATCTAGGAGCCATCCTTATCAGATGTCCAACCTCATCTGACACCCCTCAATGCAGAGGAGCAGCAGCTCTACCGAGCACCTCCCTGATGACCAACTTTCCCGCCCTATTTCAAAAGGAGAGCACAAACACTCTGCAGAGGAAACTCATTTCAGTTGCTTGTAGCCACATCTTATTCTTTTTGTTACCACCCACAGCTTGTGACCACAGGAAGGGGAAGGAACATAGATCGTCCGGTAAAAAAAGAGCTTTGCCTTTCGGCTCAGCTCTTTTTTCACCATGACAGACTTATGCAGAGCCCGGATCACTGCATTCTGCTCTGTTTTTCCCACACTCATGAACAATGCCCAGAGGTACTTGAACTTCTCAATTTTGGGCAGCATCTCATTCCCGACCCCGAGAAAGAACTCCACTCTTTTCCAGTCAAAGACTATGGTCTTGGATCTCATCCCATTCACTTCACACTCAGCTGCAAACCGCTGCAGTAAGAGTTGAAGAACACTGCCCAATGAAGCCAACAAGACCACAACATCTGCAAAAGGCAGAGACCCAATCCAGAGTCCACCAACCTGGACCCATCAACATCATGGCTGGACCTGTAAATTCTGCCCATAAAAGTTATGAACAGAATTGGTGACAAAGAACGGTTTTGACGGAGTCCAGCCCTCACTGGAAATGGATCCAACTTACTGCCAGCAATGCAGCCCAAGCTCTGATACTGGTCTTACAAGGACCAAACGGCCCTTATCAGAGGGTACAGTACCCAATACTCTTGAAGCACTTCCCACAAGACTCCTTGAGGGACACGGTTGAATGCCTTCTCCAAGTCTATGAAGCACATGTACATTGATTAAGCAAACTCTAAGGCCCAATCTCAATTCTCCCCCTTAGCCCTACCCCTCAGCCCTTAGCCCTACCCCTTCGCCTTTAAACAAAGTG
>JAOXYM010000007.1:23235818-23249864 GCA_028567055.1 Leptatherina wallacei | reverse complement strand
ATCAATCAATCAATCAATCAATCAATCAATCAATCAATCAATCAATCAATCAATCAATCCATCAATCAATCAATCAAAAAGAGTGTAATAAAAATCTGACTATTGTCAGACTTTTGTTCTTTCTGTTAAGTGGAACCTAAGTTACTCTAAAGCACCTCCACCAATTATATTTGAGTAATTTTTGTAGTGAATATACTATATGCAGCAAAAAATATTTAGTTCACTTCACCCAATGTTCTGAGCAATCTCATAGCAAATATACTGCATGTACCTTGGCCATGCCAAGCCACTAATGTTATGTATCTTATGTGGAAAAAGGACATCAGAGTTTGTTTATCTTGAAAAGCTATAAGAACTTTTCTCTTCCAATATAGTTGGAGAGCATATCAAGCTGAAACTTCCTTCCTGTGGAGTTTGACTATACTGTACAATAAATGAGTGAATAAAACCACTGTTAACTTGCATGGATGAGTGCAAGGGGCTTCTGATTTGTAATGACAAATTTGAGGTTTTCATCCTAAAAATTAGTTGCAACATGTAAAACTCACACACTTTGTTTACAAAGAATAAGTCAAATCTTTGTGTGAATGTTTGTTATTTTTTATTGCTTATTTGTAAGTGAAGAATAGATGGTCAACTCATTAGCAGACAGACACACACATACATTTTTCAGACACACGCCTCTGCTACATAGCTGAACATTTTGTTTCCTCGGTGACAGCTTTATGGGTTGTCGAGGCAATGAAGAGCTCGGACAGTGGATTGTTAATGCTGTCGCTAGCATCTGGGCAGGTAGCAACATGCCATGCTGTCCACCACAACGTCCCTATAATGAATGCTCATTATTTCTAAGCCGCCATATGACAGCTGTAAAGGTTACAGACTGTGGATCATATTGTGAACTACGGACCCCATAATAACATGGTTGTTAATTATTTAGGTTGGCAATCAGCAATCTAATTTTACATGGACAGCTCCCTAAAGACCATAATAATTATTCATACATCAAGCACTGAACTTGGCCTATTTATCAATAACCGCTTTAGGTTAGGGCTGTTTATTTTCATCCGGGAATTTCTATAATGCTGATTACATGTTTTGAGTGGTCGAGCTTTGGCTGGGATTTCCACGTCCAAATATCCATAATATTAAGGCATTTCATCTGTGTTCCCCTGGAGTGATGTAGAGGACCATTTTTTATTATTGCATGAACTAGCTTTTAGTATCAGCAGGTGAGCAGGCCACCTATCTGCACAGCTGCTCGGTGTGTCTGTGTAGATTTCTAATGGTTCAGGAGACGAGGCAACCTTTAGTTTTCCCTTCTTACATAACTGTCTGTCTGTCAGAAGCACACGGGGCTGTTGGCTGCTAGGGAGGTGATGTGGTGCACATCGATTCCCCAGTGACCCGCTGTACCACGGTTTCATTAGTCAAGCTGAGCTATTCCTCCATAAAGTCTGTAATGTATGCAGTTACCTACACATTCATAAAGCAAGGAAGCCAAATTAAATAAGCTTTATTGCAGTTTAAAACTGAGGGAATTCACAGTCATGATTGCACATTATGTTGTAAGTGAGCCATAACTGAATGAGAGGATTTCTCACAAGCTGCATGAATGCCACTAATTATGGCATAGATGAACACCCCATGTGACCGCGATGAACATAACTCAAAATGCCATAATCCAATCATTGCCATCCACAGAGGAAATATTGCTGGCAAAGATCAGTCATGTCTTCCAAACTCCTTCTCCTCACTCTGTGGTTGGATCTGTGGAGCTCAATGTAAACTGGAGAGCCTTATTGTTCAATAAGACAGTAAAGCCAGGCTGATATAAGGCTTACCGCAGGTCTCACAGTCTGAAACTGGCCTGTCCACCTGCCCGTCTAGGTGTCTGTCTATATCAGTCTCAGGACGTTTCTAAAGGTCTCTTATGAAATCAAGAAGGAAGAAAAACAACTCAAATTATGACGGGACAGCTGTGATAAACATTTAAGAGCACTTGTATGTAGCTGATAACATCTGAGTCTAAGACCCGTACATTTACAAGAGCTGTCACTTATTTCCTCGAAGCTGAACTTCTGTTTAAAAATAAGGAAACTTTGAAGATCGGTAACTTCTTCAAATTCAAAAGTCTGTAGGCCACTGATTCTTTAGGCTACTGATAAACGTTTTGAAAATGAAACACTGGGTTTCACTGGGATCACATGTATAAATAAAGGTTAAATAATGATAATTAAAAAAAAAGTTGCGCAATTTGAGGAATGGCTGCCTTCCTGTTGTGTTTAGACTTTGGGTCAAAGAGGATTTTTGGTCCGGCTAAAATGTGTTCTACAAGTGGACAATATTTGATAAATTCGCACCGCCTTCAGCGCTCAGCCTAATAATCCAAAAAGTCATGTTTGGAAATACTATGGTTTTTACATTGTACATGTTATAGTAACAAACAAGGTTAAGTGTGTCAATTTTGTAAGAAACACCTGTCTGACTTTATAATGAGAACCAATCTGCAGACTCACCTGCTAGCTTGCCACCCAAGAAAGGAAGCAGAGGCAGCACATATGGTGTTCAAGATCATCTTACTATCTGCAATTTGGCACAACAGTCTTCTTGTCAGAAGATATCACCAACATGAAGGTAAATGGTAAAATGACTGCACTTGTATAGCGCTTTTATGGTCACATGACCATTCAAAGCACTTTGACACCACATATCACATTCACCCATCCACACACACGTTCATTAAGGGTGGGTGTGTGAGCTGGGTGGCAGGTGAAGGCGGGGGCCTGGTTCTGCCAATTCTCAGCATCACAAACTAGCTATTGAAACATAGAATGCAACATTAACAGGGAAGGAGCCTGAGACGTGTGATACTGACTAGATACAACTAGACTCACCACTAAGCACAGTGTGGGTTCAGGAAACAAACTTCCGAAAAGGGGCTGGACTCTCATAGTCCGGAGTTGCTTGGGGGGAGAGGCTTCAGCCAGGTATGGGAATACTCTCAAGGCTGAACACATTGGTGTTCAAATCCTCCCCAGTAAGCAAGGGGTTTGCCTCCTTGTGGCAGAGAGTTGTGGGAGGGAAGGCTCTGAGTGCCGTTTTTGTTTATGAACCAAACAGCAGCTCAGGGTCAACGATCAACTTTGCAGTTGTATCAGACATGCAGCCGTGTCTCTTGGACACTCGGGTGAAGAGAGGGATGAAGCTGTCAACTGATCACCATCTGATGGTAAGTTAGATCTGATGGAGGGGAAAGCTGCAAGGCAGGCCTGGTAAACCTAAACAGATAGTGAGGGTCCATTATGATTTATATCCTTACACACACCTCTAGGAGAGTTTTTCACATGGAGAGTTGGTGCTCCAACTCCTTGGATCAAACCTTGAATAATTAGAAAAAAAATGGATGGATAGATAGATGGATGAGCTACTTTAAATTATTTAAAACTTCATTTTTAGAAAGTTAATAGCCCTAACATCTGTATCCATTGGCTGTGTGCATGTCTGCTTTAGGAAAATGCATGCAGTTCAGTCTTAGTAGGAAACTGTGTAAAGAAGGAGATACAGACAGAAAGATTGACAGTGAGGCACAAGGTCCATCTTACAGGAGCAATAAATCTCACTAGAGACAGGCTCCTGCTGGTTTGAAGGGTTTGTGGCCCCCTTGCCACCTCTCTTCCTAAACCTGCAACTCTTCCTGTCACCTTATCCACTAATATCTGTCATTCATCATCTGCTATATTTACACTGTCTCCTAAACTTTAGCACCATACTGTATGAAACAAGCTTTAACCAGTAGATTTGCCAGTAGAAACATTATCTTTCTCCTAGTGTTTTATTTTAATCACTGTTTATTCCACATGTTGACGTTTTACTGACTTGAAACACAGTAACACGAGACAACCCTAAAACTGTTTAATATACCATCTGGGTAACTGAAATAAAAATGTTCTTGGTGAACAGTTTTTTACTCCCTTTATTTGGCTTGTGGCATATTGAGTGATGCAGTATGTTTTCTAGGGCATATTGCATCACCCAAATAAAAAAGGTATTATGCTATTTGAAACTATTTAAGCTGTGAGACAAATTATTTAAAAAAATATAGTGCAAATATTTAAAACTTAAAATATTTAATATTTTTTGTCACTTGATGTAGCACTTCAGCATGCTGTGAATAAAATATTATCACCCTACATTTAAAACACAGATGATTAGGAAACAAATTGCTGTTTAACACTTTCAGCTGAGACAAGGTGACATAATTTACTGAAAAATGTTTGTCAAATGTTTACTCAAGCCCAACCGGGCGTATATTAACCAATAAGTTGCTATGTTACTTTATTGGATTAGAATTCTGCTTTTCAAGGCACTCAAAGCACTTTACAATTAATCCATTATTCATTCATACTTGGCGATGGTAAGGTACATGTGTAGCCACAGTGGCAGAAACAGATCGACTGATTGATTGGGGGAGCAGAATTCGAACAACCCACTTTTTATTTATTGGACGACCTGCTATACCACCTGAGCCGCTGCTGGCACACGCTGACCTTTTAGAGCTGGGTCAGTGTGTATTCTGCATTAAATCTAAACCATAATGAGAATCAAACAATTATTAAATCATTAATAAAAAAATAACATCAAAAGGTTGAAAGATACCACAAATTACTCTACTGAGCTGAGAGGAACTCATGCTAAATTCTGTGGGGATGCATCATAGCAATATAGAAGATATAAACTGTAAATAAGAAAAAAAGGAAAAGAAAAATAATAAATAATATTTTCAAACTTTTTCTCTAAGCATTGATATCCAGTTGCTGGTGTGTGAAGCTGTGATCACGTGATGCCCTGGGCTAGGGCTGAGTGATTGAAAAAAAAAAAAAATCGAATTGAGATTTTTCTGACAAATAATGCGATTGTTATTTGGTTTGCAATTTAGTCTTTTAAATTCCAGCTTCAGTTCAGTGTTCACTGAGAAACAAATTTACAACATGAGATCTGCAAGATGCCACCTATGGCCAACATACTGAAGCTTAAAGGTTACATTTCCTCTAACACAGGTTTAAACTTTGTCCTTTAAAAAAAAAAGCTCTGATGTCACTCATCTCATTTATACCACAGCTCGTCCTTTCTCTATACATGCATTCTTTATTTAACAGAGCAGTGTTCAGCCCCAATACGCACACAAGACAAGTGCATGCACACACGCAGAAGATCACACTTTAACCGTCAGGGAACGAATGCCAAAAAATATGTTGCTTCAGACACCTGGAAATCAGACAAAAATCTGCGTATTTTAAAACTGTCCCAGGGAGGTGAAGATGGAAACACTCGTGTTATGCTGAGAACTTCATGTTCATTGCGGAAACACGGCTGAACAAGCAGAATTTTCCCATCATTGTAATTTCTGAGCCGCATCATGGCTTAAAACACATCCATTATTCTTATAGGTTTTATTAACATCAGATTCAGCATGTTATAAGGAGAATATTTAGAGCAACACCCCTCAGTAAATTGCCCCAGCAAAGTGTCTTAGGTTATGTCGATTAGACCTTGCAAGCACAGAAATAATGCTTTTTGGTACCTTATGAATTAAAATCCAACACTGTGGGCTCCTGTCTTAGAGAGAGCATGTGATGACCTAGGAGTGAGAACAAGTTGTACTAGTTTATATGTTTTTTACTTCATAAAATGGCTTATCTAAGATTATCATTATTGTATTTTTTTTTTTACATGCATTTTTTTTTTTGTTTCCCGGTTGGTTTGGAACAACCCCTTGGTATTTGTGTGGGTCGCAGACGGGACGCTTTGGTGTAACTGCAAGATTGCAAGAATGCCAGGGGGACAAGAATTGATGCAAATACTGTATTGAATTAAGAATTGCATTAAAGATAAATGAAAGATCCATGAATAAAAAAAAAAGCTAACATATACCGTATATATATATATAGAACCCTCTTGATTACACTACATTAGAGTTGTGTATTGATTCTTTATGTTCTTGTGTCCTGCAGTAGAATGTGTAGAAGAGTATTTTCCAGCAGATTCCTCTCTGTCTGCTTTCATCTCTTAACTCTCACATATTCTAAGCTGCACTCATCAGGCCTGCAGTGGATTGACATAGATGTTGTTGACTGGTTGTGGGGAGAGATACATGCTCACTATTTATTTACCGAGATGTCGCAGCTGTGTTTCCTGAGATCTTATGTAAAAGGCATTATGGAATCAACCAAAAATAAAACTCTTGTTTTCACTCCTTGTTCCTGTCTTCCCTGCTCCCGGCCTCATTCCTCCCTCCCCCACCCATAGCTCCAGGCAGTGTCCTGTCTTGTCCTGTCCTGGCTGTGAAGCACTCAAAGAGCAGCCACCACCTGAGACACACACCTCCACAGTTATTATGACAGGCCAGCCAGCCAAACATCTGTCACCCTGAGCACTTTCAGAGTGGAGGGAGTGGAAGCGGCTGTTCATGGGAGAAGGATTGGAGAGGACGTGGCAGGGGAAAGATAAAAGTAGAAAAGAGATAGGGAAAAAAGCAACAAAGAGAGGGTGGAGTTGGGAATTGGGTTCCAATGAGCCAGTGACAACTGTTAATAAGTTTGACTTGACAGCAAGGTTCAGATTCTTGACTCTTTCTTTCAGCATCAACAGACCAAATATGTGCATAAAAAGTATACCATATTGTCTGAGATGAGACAGATATTTAACTGATTAAAAAGATTTGGTAAGTCCATTTTCTTTTTTATTGACTACAAATCGTCTTCATTGGATGATATGAAAAAAGAGTAAAAATATTCTTATTATTCCAGGATACTTGATTCAAACAGACATGTTCATTTCCAGCATTTTTTCCAAAAACAAGCTTAACACATAAAAAAACTTGCAAAAGTGCACTTAGAAGAATTATGTTAATGCTTCAAACTCCAGCTTAAAAGAGAAGAGTCAAACAAGGTGGCTTGGTTTCCATTATATCATTTATATCATTAGTTTGTCAGAAGAAACAGATTAAATGGTAACACTGGCACTAGTCTGATTTGTAATGGCAATTATGTGTGCACCAGTAATAATTAGGAATGCACACTTTGTGAATTTTTAAGTCGATGCTGATATTTCTGTTAAAGATAATCATTTGCCTGATGACAACAACTTGTAATGATATCTTTTTATGTTTGGTAAAAACTCACTCACAAAGAAAAATGAAAGCAACAGTAACCCGATAAGTAAAGAGTTCAACTGTCTTTGAATGGCTCCATAAAACGTGGACTAAACAGGGAAAAGATGCCATCAGTCTTCTGATTGATAACCTTTCCTAACAGTTTATGTGAATTTCCATTTACCAAATATTCCTTTTCTTTCCTGTTTAGTAAATGACTGTAAATCAGAACATAAATTTCTGCAGTTTTTGTCTGTTTTGTAGTAAGATAACCAGGAAACTACTGGGCTAAACCTCATGAAACTTGGTGGAGAGATGGAACATGAAGGAAGGAAAATCACATCACATTTTGGTGCAGATCCAGATCCACCTTCTTCAAAACTAACCATGGCAGAAGACTGCACTCTCGCACTGTCTTCTACTTTTCTCTTTTTTAAATGGAAATGCTTAATAGTTAGATGTGAAGTACAAGTGGGTAAAAGGAAGAAAAAGGATCTAAAGGTGGGAGACAATATGTATGCAAATATTTTCTCCTGCAGAGTTGAACCCACGTGCCTGCCATGGGACAGCTGAATTAGGATTTATCATCCAATATCATCTCATCACAAATGATTATAATAAACACATTTTCCAGGCTGCAAAATAGTTATACACCATCTTTAACTCAGCTACTTAAATAGAGTAGTAAATCAGCAGAGATAATGCTGGGAAGTTTTGAACAATTAACACATGAAGCTGTAGAACATACTTCAAACTTGGAAAGGAGAGGGTGAATAAAAATAAAAAGTGTTTTGGCATGTATAAAAATACAAGCTCTTACAAACACAGTTTATTTCAGTAGCACGGAGCTTGAGCCAGACTGGGGAGAATTAATAAGACACTACAGTGTATCGGTGTTACTAAATTGGCGGTGTTTCATAACAAAGTCTTTCAGAGTAGATAATAAATTAGAAGAAGATAAAAATAACCATTCATCATTCTTACAAAGCCAGCTCCACTCAAAGAGCAGCGTGAGGTTTTTCTGTAAAGATCCGACTGACTGGTTCCACTGGACAGCACTCTGAGCATGTCTGTCAAACTAACATATGGCCACTGACGCAGAGTCAGCACAGAAGAAGAGACAGCATGGTAAAAAAAAAAAAACAGCATAAAAAAACAAACTTTAAGTCAAGCTGGAAGGAAAATTCAAATCAGACTGAGTAAATCACAGCAACAGGTCTGTCCTTTGTCCCCCTGACAGAAGTCAGAACAGCATGTGTTTGAGTATGAACCTATCCATCGATCCATCTTCCGTTGATTAACATACAGTTTCCTTCTTTACTGGAAAATCCTCGCCAAGACTTCCCATATTAAGCTCCAGGTAATCATAGCTTTGTTGGAAACCACTGTAGATAAGATCTTAATGCAAAGACGCACTGGGGGAAAGCAAGCTGTAGTCTATACACAGGATATCTGTGCACATCCAGATTCCCCAGTTCTCTGTTCCCTAGAGGGGGCCATGATGGCACAGGGTAAAGCTACAACCTCTTCAGCCTCCCAGGCATATGGTTAATCAATGCAGCTTCTTCCGTGCAAAGGTAACTCTACACTCAGTCGAGAGGATAGGGGAGCTACCACTGCGGCCTCCCCTGTCTCTCTATCCTAATGAAGCTCCCAGGTAATCAAATCACTGTACACAAAGGCAGATGGCCAATATGGCAGCAACCATGAGAGCTCTTAATGCGAGAATGACTAAGTTTATAAACTTAACTATGAGTTACTTCTTCTCCCCCAGCATCTAATTAATATTCATAAAAAATGAGTGAACATGTGGCTTTATTAGTTCAATATGCTCAATGTATGGTTTATGTCTGTGTACCCTTTGCAAAAACCAGTTCTGGACGGCCACAAACTAACGTGATGACCTCTGCTGAATATAGCTTAAAGTGCATTTTTTTTGGCTGAACTGAAGTTGTGAAGCAGGAGGAGTTATTTTAGGCATTCATGGTTTCCAGAGCCAAAAGTCATGTTCAATCTCTGCATAGATCACTGGTTCCCAAGCAGGAGGTAGGGCCCATAAAGCAGAGCATAGAGACTGTGGATGAATAGAGGAAAAATGGGGGACGGGAGTTTAGATAAAAAGAAAAAGAAAAGAAAAAGAGCTTAGAGTTGACAAATAATCAAATATCACTGCTTTTGGTGTCATAAGTGAACAACTCATGAATTGTATGATGATTCATTGTTAATAAGGGCAGATAAAGTCAGAAGATTTAATGTATATGCTCCACATATGTCTCCTTTTCTGCCCCTGGAGTAAACTTGCCTCATATCTGAATAATGTAGAATTTCACTGCCTGAAACAACCTTTTCAAACTGGGACATGGTAAGTAGTACCCGTTTGACTGACACACTTCCAGGTTGCATATGCATGGAGACACACAAACACACATAAAAAAAGTAAGTGAAAGTCAGTCAGATACTATCTATCATGCATCAGTGAAAACGTGTGCTGGGTGCAAATGACCGTGTATAGTCGTGGAGGACTTGTACCATGCCGATTAAAGTTGATGAAATTTTGAAAAGGCACCTGCTTTGGACTCCATGATAGAAACTCGCATGCATTAGCATGCATTTGTGGCTGACCAAGACACAGAACAAAAAGGCTTGAATCACAAAAGGACTGCTCTCTCTTATAGCAGTTATCTGCTATATCTAACCCTTAAGATATATATTTGAACTTCAAGCTAAATCATATCAAACTCTCTTGGCCAATAAAAACTGGTACGTTTTGCTAAATTTGTAGAATAGACAGATTAAGGATTATTTTGATTTAGTGTGCCAAAAGTAAAACTTGACATTAATAATTGGCTAACTATAATGCCTTATGTTAGGGTATGTAACATGATCCCATTCTTGACACTAATCCTCTCTATATAACAGATCAAGCATGAATTTAATACCTTTAAATCAACAGCTTTCTGATGACTGAATGAAAAAAACAAAAACAAACTTGGTGCTATCTGAGGACAACTGCTGGCAGACATACAGATACCCTGCCCAACCACTGTGTGCTCTCCTGCTTGATTTAATAAAGAGAGGTTATTATAAGGGGATATTTTCTGTGCTCTTTCAGTCTAGGAAATGGCACTAAGACCTGTCTCATTCTACCCGGTCTGTAGAGCAAGTAATACTCATTAATCCTAGATACAGGAGGAGGCTGTGGGGAAGACAGAAGAGGAGAGACAGAAAAGAAGGACTAATATCATTATTTACAGTTTTGAAGTCCTTTCATTAGCCATTCACGTTGTCAAATTCAGACCACATATTGTTCGCCTATGGGTTTAAGGAAAAAGCATGTGTGTCATTCCGTGTAAGTGTGTTCATACGTGCATGGGTGTGTGTGCTTTGTCACCAGAGCATGCCCAGTATGGAGGACCAGACACAGAGCAAAGAGTCACAATCCCCAATAGTGTTCATTTAGAAGAGTTCACACTGGTACAATCCACACACACACAGGAAGCTCCCAGGCCTATCCTATCCAGTGCGAGGTAATGAGATATCTGCTGTTTCCCATTTAAGCCTCTTCATCCTCCATAGAACAGAAACAACTGATAGGGATGGGAGGAGAGGAGAGGACAGGAACTTCAGGACAAGGAACACAATCAGATTCCTCTGTTTCTGTCTTTCTCCTCCTCTCTGTTTTAGAGAGTAATGTGTCGTCTCTGTGTTTCCTATCATAATGGAGTGGATCTCGCTGCGCTGCCTGAGGAAATTGCCTTATAGTTCTTTTTCTATATGTGGATACAAACACACAAACAGATCACACATTCTCTCATGGTAGTGGCCCCAGTGACACTGCTTAAATATTAATGACCTGATTATTTCTCATCAATAATAGCTACAGTGTTGATTATCCTGTGAATGCCACTGTGTGTGTGTGTGTGTGTGTGTGTGTGTGTGCGTGTGTGTGTGTGGACACTTGTCACTGTGAATCCTTCCAAAATTACTGACATTACTGTGATCAATCTAATAACATTGAATTACGTAATAGAGAGAATGTTAACGGTTGAGATATTATCATAAATCCTCTGTCAGTTTGTGTGTTTATGTTTGTGAGGTAAAAATAACACAAATGTGGATGGAGGGCTCGTTGAATAAAATAAACTGATGTGAAAACAAAACACACAAAGAAGAATTAAACATGGATAAGTGACACACACGTTGGTGCACTTGCATGGGGCAACAGAGATCAAGAGTTGACGTCCATGTCTGGTGGTTTGTAATGGAGAACTTTGCATCCACTGCTAAGAATAGCATTAGATAACAATGAGAGAGGAGAGAGAGGCTGCAGGGAGAAAGAGGTGTATGACAGGATGAGCTGAGTGTCCTTTAGTAATGATGAGTCAGGGAATTACAGTAGCATGCATTAGTGTAAAGCAGCCTAAAATGAGGTATTCACAATCTGAAACAATCTGATGGCCTTGAAAATTGATCATGTTGTCATATAGCTCTATATTGTTACATCTTTAATTCATTAATGGTTTTATGCCATTTCAGCAGCACTTTTTGTTTATAAATCTGTGAGAGTATGCAACTCTTTGGTGTTTGCGTATGTTTGTGTGTGTACTTTTGAGTAAAAAAAAGAAAAAACACTTCAAAATTCGCATTTCTCATTTCCCTGATGAATTACTTGGAACTGCATTGAGACAGGGAGAGAAGCAGAGAAAAAAAGAACAAAAGAAACAAAGAGAAGGTAGATTGCACTGCAGTTAAAGGACAGCTGAATCTGCCTACAGATTGAGAGGAGGCATTGCTTCCCAAATCACTCATTCACACGCACAAACACGGAGTTATCTCTCAAGGCTTCATTATCCTGCTTTTTGTCTGTCTTTTCTGATCTGTCTGCTCGTCTTCTCCCACCTGACCCTACTCTGCTTCATCCCTCAAGCAGACACACAAGTCTGACTTCAGCACCAACCTGCTGCCCACCCATCCCCTGGTCTCCCTGGCCCTGCCTGTCGTTACCTACGATACCCAGCAGTTGCGGATAAAAATCATCTTATTAAGGCTCTGCTAATGTCTGCTCTGAATTCCTGGGACAGTTCAGCTGTCCCCATTTTAATTGGCTGACTCTATTAATATTTCATTCATTTGAATACTGCACATCACCTTTCCCTTTGCTGACTCTGACCCTGTTGGGGGCTGCTCACTACGTTAGACTGAATGGATGGATGTAGATGGGGAAATAACCCTTTCTAAAGTGACAAACCCCAATACTGCTTTGGATTTTATTGCATGTAAAACCAGGAAAATGGTATGTTTTATGAAAAGCCTGTGTGAAATTAAGCAAAGAAAACTCTGTCATGCTTGGGTTGCAGAAAAAGTAACAACTGGATTAAGGGAAAGATTTGAAGCACTAACCAAGATGGTATAAATCAAAACACTAATGTGCCTGTATATATACAGTCTGAAAATAAAATTAATGAAACTACAAAGCACAGTAAGACTTTAAAAGATATCAAAGGTTTGATCAGGCACTGTTTACTGTCTAAAATGTCTTTTAAAAAAATAAGGGGAACTGTGGAAACCATAAGATTTGGGAGACCATAAAAACTTTCAAATAAAACATGCATCTGGCAGAGAAAAAAGTAAATCCCTACATGTCAGCAAAGAAAGCACAGACAGAATCTACATGAAGGACTTATCAGAAAGAAGCCTATTCTAAATGATGTGAAGCAACATTTGCATTAGAACTAATATCTTGATGGATGGTAGTGGAAGGAACTTCTAAGTGAACTCTGGGACTATGAAAGGAGATGCTTGGAGCTTGCAGATTTTTGTGTTGCATTAACGCACTGAGGGCCTTCAGAGGACAACATGTAAACTATTTTGTCTAATTTCTGTAATAACTCGCCAATATGTCAGGTTTGAAAATCTCCTGCTATTCAATCAGCACTTAAAGTGACCTGATGCGGGGTCTGCCCATCGGCGATGAGGAACTGCTGTATTTTGCAAGAAGGAGAGAGCACTTAATAGCAAGCGAAGAGAATTCAAAATGGCCAATGAAACTCCATCTCTCCCCGATGGTTATGCTAAAGGCCACCAGTCACTATTTACTGATGATTAATGGATGGAGAGGGAACAATCCAACTTGAATGTGGACACATTAGGGCTGAAAGAATCCAATAAACTTTAAACTGAGATGTGAATTCACTGTGCATTAGCTGAAAGGTGAGGTTGCTGCAAACTTAGAAATGAACTGATACACACGTGTGCATAGCTCAAGCTGACACACTCACATAGACTCACACCTGCCAGCCCTGGGGCTACCTCCAGGACAGAAGGCATGATGGAGCTGGGAAAAAGGAAAGGGAATGAAGAAGTGGAATAAGTTGTGGAAAGCTGATGTAAGAAAGAGAAAAAAGTTGATTTAATTTAACAATAATTCATTTAACTCCTTTAGAAACTGTGCTAAAATATAATCTCCTTATTAAGTCATTATCCAGCAGGTCATTGTTCATTCGGTCAATTTTTGTTGTTTGCAATGAAGGAGATATTGTCTACCGAACTGTTGGCTAAAGATCATGCCACAGAAGAAGAAAACTAGACTGAGTATTTGCTTGAACGACATATACATTGCATTTACATCTTTTCCACACCATGTTAATCACTTTAAATGCCCAACAGGTGAAATACTGGAACACGCACACACACAGTAGGTGCGTGCGGGTAGTGTGTTGTTTATTACCAGGACTGATGGTGGGTATTGTGTGCTTGACTGAGACTTTATTTAGTCTGGTGGAAATTAAACTCACTGATTCAAAGAGCAGAAAGAATTCTTATATATATATATATATATATATATATATATATATATATATATATATATATATATATATATATATATATATATA
>JAOXYM010000007.1:23194932-23212925 GCA_028567055.1 Leptatherina wallacei | reverse complement strand
TTTCTTTTAAACTGTTGTTTTTATGATGTGAAGCACTTTGAGATGCGCAATGTAGGAAAAGGTGCTATATAAATAAAATTTGATTTGATTTGATTTGATTGACAAGAGAATGCTTAAATCTGCAGGGTCCTGTAATTCCAGTAGATTCTGGAAACCCAATATCAAGCCAAGGTGTGTAACAGACCTCTCGGTACACTAACGGATGCCATGTCAATGTTACATTTTGCCTCGCCTACGTGTGAAAATAACATGTGTTTACGCTCCAGATATAACCATAAATCAAAACAGTTCTCAGATCATAATTTTCATAACTGTTCCTCTGGTGGGTTGGTCCATCCACTAATAACAGGTTTTATGGTTTGATCTTGAGTCCTGGGCCCTAAAATTGCTTCCTTTGGATCAGAAGCGAGCATGTAACCACAGCATGCTAAGAAATGGTTATAGTTAGAGGTTAGTATAACAGTAATTTACTTTTTTTTGTTTAATTTATAAAAAACAATAACAACGGACAAGACAAATTTACATACAATAAAACAAGAACAAAACAATAACATTATAACAAAACAGAACCAAGACCAAGAATTTACTAGCTTCAACAGGCAGTGAAATGGTTCAATTCAATTCAGCTTTATTTGTATAACGCCAATTCACAACAATGTCATCTCAGGGCGCTTCACAGACAATCAGTTCGAGCCAATCTGATTGTCATTCATTGATTCATACAAGCCAATTCACAACAAATAGCCTAGCTAAGGAAACCAAAAGACTGCATCAAATCTAGTCTTCGATCCAATCCCCATCCTGAGCAGCTAGAGGCGACGGTGGAAAGGAAAAACTCCCTTTTAACAGGAAGGAAAAACCTCCAGTTCACTGTTAAATCCCAGCCTACCTCCAGTGTTTTCATATACAACTGATTTCTCAAGCCCTATTGTCATGAGACAGCTAAGCACTGAAGAAAGTCTTGTTTTAGTGCCCTTTTTCATGGTTCAGGGCTAATACAAAAAAGGGCTAATTTAGAAACTTTTTTTCAACCATAACCTACGGTAAGTTAAACTAATAATGAGTGCAAGTGAAAAAGGGATATCATAATTATAAGGCCATATTTTTCGGCCAAACTCAGGTCCCCAGTATGAAAGTCCCAGGACCTAAGTTCCACCACCACCCCTCCTACCTCCTAATATGGACTAGATTGCTCCTTTATGAGGCAGTGGTCACTCATTGTTGTGGCTGATACATCACAGCACCAAAAGTAAAAGGCACTTTGTGAATCAGATGACAAAATGACAGCTTTGGTGCAATGGGAAACTAGAGTGCATGGTTTGAAGAGGGTCTTTCAGAAAAAAGAGCTTTTTTCACACCTATAAGACAAAAAAATCACCTTTGTTTGTTTGTTGTAATCTTGGTAATACCCAGAATCTGCACGTTTTATAACTCTGTAGGGTGATTTTTGCAAATTATGTCAACTGGTTGGTGGATTAAAATTCATGATACTGCAAAAGAATTTCATCAATTAAAAACTTATACACTGTTTATTTATATACAAAAATACACACTATCCAGAAATGAACACAAACATCGTATCTATGATAGGTTTTTCTATGATAGGCTTTTCAGTCAACAAATGAATGTCTAGGATCTCATGTTTTCTGCCAAAGGGTTGCTCATCTGCTATTATGAATTTTTGCCATTCCCTCTGTAATTGCTGTAATTTTAGTATCATTGCTCTATAATTGCTCTTCCTTCTTCAGGAAGGAGCTTCCTTGCTGTTCTCTTATTACAGTAAATTTATTGTGCTCCTTTGGGTGATGAAGTTGAAAATGTTTATTGGGTTTGGCATGTTAATATTTACCTTATTAGTTTTCACATCCTCCTAAATCACTTAACCAACCACTTTCTACACCTTATCTCCATCTAAAACTTTCCATAGCTCATGCGTTTGTTACTTCCAGGCTCAGCTACAGTAACCCAAATGATGTCTCAACAACTCTCTGAATAGCACCCAAATGCTCCAAAATTTGCAGCAAAGATACTGTCAGAACCTGAGACAAAATACCCCATAGAATTCATACACCACAAGATTTATTCCATAGTAGCTTTTCTTTACTTTTTCCCTTTGTAAGCCACAGTAGAATGAGAAATCTGTCTGCTCACATACAAAGCCCTCAATAACCAGTGTATCTTAAAGACCTAGAACCTTATCATCACAACAGAGCAGGGTGCAGGCTTACTTGCAGTTTCAAGAATTTCTAAAAGGTATAATGAGAAGCAGTGTCTTTGGGTATCAGCCTCCTCCCTTGTGAAACCAGCTCCTCGTTTAAGATATACTACAGGAGGCTAGCTACTTTTAATATGAGGTTAAAAACATTCCTCTTTGATGAAGCTTTTAGTTAATGCTGGCTCAGGTGACCCTGAACTATCTCTTTTTTTATGCTGGTCTAAGTCCAGGTTGCTAGGGGACCATCTAATAATGCGCTGAGCACCTCACCTCTTCTCTCCTCTATTTTACACATTTATGTCATTATTGCATGTCATTAACTAAAGGTATATCTGGCTTGAGAGGTTACTGACCTGCACAGTACCAACAACTATAGTGACAATAAGTCATGAAATCAGACATGCAGTCAGTCATGCAGTTTGATTAACTGGACTCTGTTCTGCTGCTTTAAAAGTTTAATTCTATGTTTCAGAGATTTTGTCTTTTCAAGTCTTATAGGTTGTGGTGTGGTACTCCTCTTTATTGGGCTTTTTCTGGTGAACGCTTGACCCAACAAAAATCACGGAAGTTTCAAGGACAGATCAGTGCTCCAGGGCTCTTGGTGGCGCTTTAGTAGCTGCTGTAAGTATTCTCGGCTGGTAGGATGCACTTTCCTGCTGGGGGAGGCCTGTAGGAAACGGTGATGTCATTGGGGGCTGTGCTAGGTTTTTGACTTTTACTTAATGGTACATATCAAAGTAACACCTTTAGCAGTAGAAATGACCTAAATTTTGATGCAGAATATTGTGTTTTAGTGTGATGATCAGTGATGGTCCTTCCATTTTTTAGTAGTTTAAATGTTGTGGCTAATTAGTATACAAAATGCTTTATGAAAAGAGTACAACCTTAGCCTTTTACATCAATCAGTTTCAAGCCAGTTTCCTTGTCAATTTAAAAGTAACCATGCATACATTCATGAAGTGATTGTGTTATTACACAAATATTATGCAGCCATTTCTAAAAAAACCTGTGTTAGTGTTGAAATAATAAATTTCCATTGTTCTATTTTAGGTCATATTTCAGTGTTTATTGAGAAAAAAATCATTGTAAGGACCAGTAATGATAGTTTATCTTGCAGATGAAAGAAAACATCTGCACCAAAAAGCCTAACACTCAAACAATAAAACCCTTTACGTTCACAACTCAACATATATTTTGAGTTATTATTACTCACATGGCACTGGAGATGGTGACACCAACCACAACCCTCCCCTCAGAGACCTGAAGTCCAACTTCACGCTCCAAATCTGGATCCTAAACACTGAGTGTCCAGTTACAACCGGAGGACTCTCTGCATCTGAAACCACACTCAGCTCTATTTGAAGCTTTGAAAAGAGTAACTTGATTCTGGGGCAAGCGTTCAGAGGGGTACGTGAGACAAATGAGAAGCAGAAAAGCAGTGTTGGAGTAGAAGAGCGGATGTTGTGGCGAGGATCAAAGTCACACTCGGTCAGGGCACTTCAGTTCAGTCCAGTGAAGCCAGTGTGTATGTGTACGTTTGATCTACTGTCACTGTGTGTGGTAGTGTGTGTTTGATCTGATTCATAACCCTGCCACTGCTGGCTAACTTCACACACAGTTGTACACACGCATCCACAGGAAGGCAGGGCCAGCACAGTATGACAAACACACACCCAAGCACAAATATAGCTTTGATAGTGACTTACTCATGCTGGGTAACCTTCCATTCATTCACCCTTTGAGTCATAAGAGAATCAGCTTTGTACAGCAGTAGGGCTGATTTATAAATTAGACACACTTCAGAGAGATTAAGAAAACATATCACAGCAAATATAGAGGCAATTTCATTTAATAGCATCAGCAGTCAATTACACTTTTTTGCTTGGAGAAACCAAGCTTAGAGTTTTGAGTCAGACTAATATGGCTCTGGGAAAAATTGTAGATTCATATGAAATTTATTCACACAATGTGTATAAAGATTCGGGGAAGCTAAATGTGAAAGACATTAAAGACCTTTTGCAAACTTCTCACTGCTGATTAGCTCAGGAAGTATCAGTAAGAGTCAGAGAGCTCCAATTAAGGTGAGGTAATAACTGAAGATTCATTAAGTGAATTAAATTATTTGCTTGATGTATTGAACAGAGAGAGTACTGCCCAATTATGTTAATAAGAGAGATGGAATATAGATTAGAAGAATAAATCCAGTACAACAAGACAATTTTTTTTAAAGTAAACACATGCCACCAGCACAGGAGCTGGAATAAAACGGATGTTTTACTTTTCTGGATACTACTAACATGGATGTAGTCAGTTTCCAATCAGTTTCAATTAAAAACGTTGGCCATAATGGGACATGCATGAAGCAGTCAACCATTCCAAGTTGCTGCTTATGTGTATCAGGTCCCCTACAAATGTTCAGACAACATGCACTGGTATGTACCTTACCCATCAGTAAACTTAACAGCAAGAGTTTGGGAGAGTGGCTTAAACACATTGGATCTTCATCTTGCGGACCTATCTTGTAGTCTCGGCACCAGTTTGTTTAACCATTGAAAAAATGATTTATGTCACTTTCATTCTTTTTTTTCCTCATGTATTTGTTAAGCTCCCTGAAAAAAATCTTAATCTGATCACCTTAAAGTGGGAAGCAGGGACACATCTAAAACCTGCAGGGCTGCGGCCCTCGAGAATAGAGTCCCCCACCCCTGCCCTTAAAGGTACATTGTTTCGACTGAGCATCTATATAATCCAAATGGTTTCCCTCCCAGATGCTACTGTAAGGCCAGCTTCAAACTGGGAATGTAGCTCATGTATTGTGTGAGTTCTTGCTGAACTGCTGCATCTTTCAGCTCAGTAACCATTTCTGCCATGGGGCAGCAGCACCGCAGCATTCTTCCAGTAATGGACATAAATACACAGAATATTTTCATTCCAGGGACTCAAAAAGTGAAAGCATGAAAGTAGCCTAGCTCTAATTTCAAAACGGTCAGAAAGCTCTGAGCCCCACATGAAGCCAGTGCAAGAAGGTCAAATCCCTTATTAAAAGCAATGTGCTGCAACTGATCACATTCTCGAAGTGAGGAAATAAAAATAAAAGAGGAAATAGTTATAAGCAGGTTTTTTTCATTCTTCTTAAGGTTTTAATGCTTTTTGTCTTGGTACTAATAGCAGCTGTAATTTTCTGTAATTGGCCTGGAAGTCAAGACCATCCAAAAAATAATCTGAACAAGATATGAACTGAACCGTAGTTAACATTTTTTTTCCAGCTTGAGACCACTTTCACTGTTCACTGATCACTGTTTTGTTTTTCATTGCACATTGTGCACTTGAAGTTTAACACTTGAATATTATTAATTCTGAGGAGTCTAAAAGTCTTGATTATTAAGTTTAAAAGAGGAAAATATGCCTTTAAAACTCACTAGAAAAGCAGCATTAAGCACAAGAGACTAGCTTTTGACTGAAATGTTGACTTCATATGTATCTGTTGTCTCTAGGGACGAATACAAACAGGAAGTGTGTTCTCAAACTTAAAATGACTCACTTTTTATTTTACTTTTTTCTTCTTTGTCCTTTGTCAAACACACCAACATGCAGACTGACAGTTAACGTGTGTGCATATGGGTGTGTCTTTATCTGTGTGTGGTATAAGCTAAATGACAGGATGATTTAAGCCATAGAGGACTTAGCGACACAGCCTCGTCGCTGCTACCCTGCTCAGCTCATTACATAGAGTGGTCTCTAAAAATGGTCACTCAAGAAAAAAAGGGGAAAAAACCCAAAATGCATGCACACACACGCACGACATCCCCATCCTGGTTACCCTATATTTCTCATTCCTTTACTGCACATCATTTGGAAAATGTTAATCTTTGACCCACATATTTTATCACAGTATGTGAAACAAACAACGCACACTCTCCATTTTCTTTCACACACACTTATACAGAGACTGGGTCGTTTCAGGTTTTAACCTTCCTTTCTGTCCAGTACAAATCAACTGTCTGCAACCACTAACAGGAAAAAAAAAAAGGGAATTGTGAAAATGCAGCAAAGAACAAATGATGATGAGAAATGAGTAAACAGGGAATCATAAACATTAATCCGCTTTCTACAGAAGCATCTTTAAATTTATCAATCAAACTCAACCAGTGGTGCACTTTGACCTGTAGCATTTCTCTTACTGTCCCCATATTCTACTTCATACTTGCACTCTTTTCTTACTTTTCTCTCTCTCTCCCCGCTGCTGTACAAGCTGCTTCTCCTGGGCTCCCTGCATTCTTCTCTTCTATTTCTTCCATGCAATCTCTGCTATTGTTTTCTCACAGTTCCATTAGCATCTCATCCTACTTTTCCCCTTCTCTTTCCATCTCTCATAAAAACAGACGGTGGAGGCACTCTAAATGTTTAAGAGTGAAGACCGAGCCAGGTGTTGGAAAAAGAAAAGACATGGAAGACAAAAGAGCACAGTCCATAATATTTAAACAGACTGTGGGTAACACAGAGCTAAGAATAGCAGTAATTCAGCAAATCTGGTTACAATATGTGGAAATTTTAGTTCAGAGTGAAAGCGTTGACAGACAGAAACACAGTTGCTGACAGTCTGGCAGACAGACTGAGAGACAGCCAGACAGACAGTTTGGGCTGCTCAGTCTCCCACTCGCACCTTCTCTGTCTCCAAATTAGTGTTGTAATTCACCAGGACAGAAGTTCCCACCCTGTGTCTTTTTTCTATCCAAATAAAGATTATGAATCAGCAGTACAGAAAAGGGAAGATGGAATGAGTAGAGGAGATAAAACAGGACAAAATGTGGTCAATCCAAGGACCAATTACATAAATAAAAGGAGATGAAATAAGAACAGGGTAGGGAAAGAAAATTATAGAACGAGACAGCTATACCACTGAAAGAAAAACAGGGAAAACAGAGTAATTTATTCTATAGTTTAGCCCTGAAATGAAGCAGATTTCACCTTTTTTCACCCTTTCATTTGTCCTTTCAGCAAAATAAAAATCAGTTAACCTTTTGTCAGAAAGTCGGAGCTGTCGCAGAGAGAGGTGAAGTTTAAAACTCCAGAGATTGCCATGAATGGGTTGGGGGTGTTGTATTTGCAGCTTGGTAATAACTGAGCAGAAGAAAATGACAAGCGGCAAACACAGGTGATCCTTCTTAGCAGACAACACAGAGGAAGTCACAGCCAACAGTTCATTGTCCAGGTTTTTGCTTCTAAGGTCTTCAACTAGGCTGGATTTGGAGTCCTGGTAAGGACATAATTTGGGCTTTGAAAAGCTCAATCAGTTATACCCACATATGCTTTCCTTCTAACATGTTCACACATTGTAACATTGATTTAAGATGTACAAGTAGTAGTTTTTTCAGAAAAAGATCAAGTGGAAAATCTCAGCAAGACACAAAGACATGACATGACCGGAGCTACTGCAACAGGCGAGTGCAGACAACAAACAAAGTTCTCGAACAACAAACAAACATGCAGAGATCACTACTGAGAGAGAAATATGTCTCAGTCCTGCCAGTAACAATACTCTGCAAGTCAATCTTTCATTTGCATCACCGTCTATGTTTTTTCATCAGGGTGACTTATGCTCCGCCTGTGAGAGAAACAAAACAAAATGTAGATAAATAAATGAAAGAACATCACAAATTGGAAAAAGAACTTCCAATCTTTCCAGTTGTTCCACCTGTTTTTGACACTCATCCCAGAAAGACAGCAGCAAGCTATATTAGGAAGATGCATATATGCAAAGCTTTCCCTACTGTGGCACCAACACAGTGTCAACATGGCCCCATGTTGGACCCTCAAAGGTGTCCAGCTTGTCACAACAGCCATATGACACAAAGCCTCCTCACCTTCACAGTAAGGGTTAATCTAATCATGAACAAGTGTCTGATTTAAAACACCCCCAAAATGGCCACACTGCCATTAAAGAAAGCTCAGCATTGTAAACATACCCGGGTGCATTGAAGGCTACTAAAGCCAGTCTCTGAGGAACTGCAGACCTTTAGGGGTTGGCCCGTTTTAGCACTGTGGAAATTCTACTGATATTCTACATATAGAAACAAATCCTAATGATAAAGTACTGAAACAAGTCCAGAAGTCTGCCACAAATCTGACCTAAATCACGTTTAATTTTCAAACTATTTATGAAAACTTTGAAAGGGAATTTAATGTCAAAATGAAGTATAAAGCAAATGTAAGGGTTTATGTTTATTAAGGGATAATTCTTATTCTTAAACAGTAGCCTCAACTTATTATCGTTCACCCAAATATTATAACAATTACATCAATAAATACGCCTGCTTACCACAGCACTGTAATTCTTTATAGATTATTTTTGCATTTATTGCAATTTATCATTAACTTATCATTATGATTGATATGAAATATTTGCTGTATTTTTCCTTTGAGCAGTTAACATGAGCATAAACACTTGATGAAAGCAATATAATGTGTACCATTTAAACATGCTGTATTTATGTATTTCATGTTGACTTTAAGTTGACAGTAATTCATGTAATTCAAAAACACATAACATATACGTTTAATTGTACTGTCCATCTGATTTGTTAGAAAGAAGACTGACGCTGATTTCAATGGACTGAAGGTTGATCTTTACAGATATTTAGCCTTTGCGTACTCCCTGTTCTCCCTGTGCTCATACCAGCACACTATCCACACACATATACGCACAAAGCATCCATCAATCCTTTTTACCGGCCCAGCCCTGCCATCGATCAGTGTGTGTACGTGTGTGTGTGTGTGTGTGTGTGTACGTTTGTGTATTTCAATGTGTTCACATTTGAGTGTGCGGTCTTCTAGATTGATAAATGACCACGATCAGTAGAGACTGACCACTCTATGATTGCAATCTAAGTGCAGCAGAACAGCTGTTCTCAGAGCAGTGCAGTGTGGGGCAGTCTGTAATTAATACAACAGCACTTTAATAAATTACAACTCAACCACAGGTTTGGGATCCGCTGGACAGTCATAATCATTGCCTCTGTATCATTTTAAGATCAGTGGAAAATTATGATATTTTTTTCAATACCAAGTCAGTGTGGATCACTGGAATTTGGAAACACGATGCTTGCTTGAACATGATTTTGCACTCAAAGACAATAACCCTTTTTTTCCCACTTCAGGAACCCTTCTGTCTCTCCCCTCCTGTGTCACTCATCTTTTCCCCCTACCGACCTATCGACCCCTCCCTCATGCTGAAAATCACTTGCAAGCACACACACACACACACACGTAGCAACACATCTGCACACTTACACACACAGATCCACACCCATCCTCAACCTTATCTCTACTCTGTCTCTATATCTCCACATCTATTGGGTATACCTGTAACCTAGCAACAGAGCAGAGTGAAGACCCACCCCTACCTGCTCACTGCACTGACTGCTATATCTAACAGCCAATCAGATTGTGCCAGGGCAGTAACATGGACCAATCACATGTTTGCATCAGCTGGGAGTTACAGCTATGTTCTCCACCTTTTTGACCCCACATGCGAGTTAATAACAAGCATGTGCACGCACATGTAATGTACACACACCACCTCACAAATAGCAAATCTACTGAAAATGAGAGGGATCACACCGTTACTCTGACTTGCCTGTTGATTTCATAATATCCAATCCTGTGTTAACCAAGTGCTCAGGGCTGAGGAAACACGTGACATTAAAAATATCCTCTGTGCCATCTTGCCTTTGACCACTCGTGAACAAAAAATTCTCCCTGTATTTGGTAAGGAATTAAAAGCTTGTGTATCCTTTTGCTTTGCCATTGTGGTATGCAATCAGCATGTGTCTGTGCACAGCTACTGGTGTTTTTTTCATGTGCCCAAATACTATTAGACCTGCCATTTTTCCCTCCACTTGGAGCTCTGTCTCATTGACATTTCAGACTCCCTCGTGGGTGGATCAAATAAAACTATATCTTTAAACATAAACATGATCTTAATGAACTACATTCAAAATGTGGATTAGGTGCAACTTTTGTTGTACTGATGTAATGATGATATTTATTAACATAACCACTTAGGATGGATTGCACTCTTAACAGCTCTAACATATTCTTTAATATAAAAACATAAAACTGATATATTTCTGTAATCCCGTGTTCTTCATCTTCCAGTTTGATTTGCAGCTGTGCATCATGCCATTCTCAAAAGGACCATGGAAATGTTGCATTTTAAATCAACATCATGGGAGTCCTTGTTGACTTTAATTTCACAGGTGCGTGATGTCTCCCTCTCAGGGGGGTGTGACAGCTTTCTTCCCCGGCCATCTCTCCTCTATCTTTTTCTGTCCCGCCTCCTTGCTTTTCACTTCTTTTATTTTCACTTTCCTGCTCTTCACTACAAGAATCTGTCAAAACCAATGGAAGTGGGTGTGGGTGAGGCAGCGTGTGAGGGAGACGATCTACCTTTAAATCGTTAGAGCTCCCTCTCACTGCGTCGGCAGCTCTAGTTGTAGTCTGCTTCAGAAGGGGAGCGATCAAAGCAGGGAAATTGTGAGGATTAATCAGCCTCATGTTGAATAGATGGAAAGGAAAAGAGACGGGGGGGGGGTAGCAGCAGTGTCTCACATCGCACAAATATGCACAACTGTTATTACAAGTGCGGCAAACTTTAACATTCCCAGCCACAATCAGAGACATTTCAGCAGCAAGACACACTGATATCTTCCTTTTGTTTCACAAAAATGTAGTAATGTTTGCAAAGAATAAAAATAAAGTCACACCCAAGGTCTCGAATAAAGATTCCAAGAATTCTAAGTATGCAGTCCAGCGTGGCCCTATCTAAACTATTGAGTGTGTGAATGTGTATGTGCAGAATGTGTGTGTGCAATGATGAGAGGTAGGTTGCATATTTGTGGACCGTTATCTCATTGTTAATGTGAACCTTCTCAGTGATGTACTGAGGTTTGGTACCGACAGTAACACTAAATGTTTTCTGTTGTGGATTTCATTTTCATTTTTCCCCAGCATACAGTTGTATTCTAATTTTACATTGCAGTCAATAAAAACAGACTTTTCTTTTTACTTTTGCTGTTTTTGATTCACAGTTTTTTTTGTTGTTTGTTAGATTGTTTTTCTCCACAGTTACCCAGTTCTATAAATAAAGGTGTTTCAAATTGCAATACATATGTACAGATGCTATAATCTGTTGTAAATTGAGATTATATATATTATATAGATCTCTCACTGTGGGTCAAACCAACAAGAACAGCCTTGTGTGCATATGTATTGTCTCTTTGAATTTTCCGTGGAAAAAATGGGGAAGTTGTGACAAAGTTGTAGGAGGGCTTTTAGCAGTCCCATGTAGACTGCCTGCATTCCTATCATGTTTTCCAGGTAATCTAGTCTGTTTGGGGCATAGAAAAAGCACAAAGTTAAAATTACCAATTATAGTGGAAGTTATATCTTAGCTTCAGATCTTTTTTATGTTAAATCAGCACAGGCAAAAATTCCTTTCTTACTTTAATTCTTATTGTAGATATTCCATTATCCACAGAAAAGTCATGGAGGCACAGTGAGAACATGTAAACACAGAACTACCATTAAGTTGAAGTTCAGAAGCTCTCTGCTGTAGGGCAACACTGCTGACCACTTCACCACCTCAACAACATGCTTCAGCTTATTTGGATTTATGAGCACACATCTGGAGCAAAATCACACAGGAATTGACTGTTCACTAAAAAGTCTTAGCTGCTGCACCTGACAAGCTTTCCATTCCCTCACTACACATGCAGTTAATGTCATAATGGTGTCATATTTACAACTCGGCTTGGTTGTTAATGCCACATTTGTTAAAGTAAAAACAAAGAAGAAAAAAAACAGGTCGTAAGCTGATAAATGCGTGGACAGGCTTGCCTCTTACATATGTTGCATGATGCACACTGGTCCAAAAACCACATCCATGATGACTGGAAAGTGGTAATCTGCTTTATCAGATTTAATCGCTTTGATCAACAAACATTTTGGGAGCCTGCCATATGAGTATTTTATTTTATGGCACTGTGTTCAAGGAGCTTATAACAAATCAGACAGCCCGTCTCATCTGTGCATGGTTTCTAACAGCTGGACTGAGAAAGAAGCAAATGCACATGGTCTTCGGTCATAAAAGTGAGTGGAACATGTATATACTTTATGAGGAAGAAATATTTGGAAGAGCACCTCTTTTTTGAGACACCATCCTCTTATTTATCATCCATTAGAAAGATCTATAGTTCTCCCAATTTAACCATTTTTTCCTCCTGTTTTCTGGTTTGGTAAACCTAAGAACGTCACACAACACCTCAACGGAGAAGTGAAGTTTTTCCTTAAGTTTCAAACATAAAACAATCTAGAAATGTGCATTGGTGCAATCAAATTTGAGGTGAAGCATTGTGTCTCTGAAAGTTGGCAGCAATAACAAACAAGATTTTTTTTTGCATTTTTCAGAATCATTAAAACAACACATCAAATCAGAGTCACATCACAGCACACTAAATGAAGAGAATTTTGCTGAAGATTTTAGCCCTGTGTCATTTGAGGTGTGGGGGGCTACCACCAGAGGGCAACACTGTGGCATTTCAGGTCCGCTGAAACTCAGTGGGCAGTAAGGTCTGCGAGGTCTGTCTGGTGGGCAGAACGTAGAGAGGAAGACAGAAATGAGGGGAAGAGGCAGAATGTGTGTGGGAGAGAACAAACACTAAACAGAAGGTGAGGCGAGACAACTGAGTGGGGGGGCCATGAGACTGAGAAGTACTCAGAAGGAGCCTTTGTGTGTCTGTGTGTGCGTGATTGTGCCAGTGAACATGAGGCTTATGTGAGATCTTGCATAAGCGCAGGTGTCAGCAGGTGCATGCAAGCGCTAATATGAAGCGATGCATTGGCATCTGTGTGTGTCTGCATGTGTATGTGCATTTGCGTGCCTAAAGACAATACTGCTCCCTCATTACCCTGTTACCTCCAGTCCAGCGCTAATGAGGAACCTCACCATCACTGTGGCATTCAAGGTCAAGCCTAGGCCAAAACACAGAAACAGACTCACAAACACTTGCACACTTCGAGGAAGCACAAAGTGCATGGCAATGTGTGCGCACAGAAAAAGCAACACACTTACGATAATTACAATAACTTTATAGGCAAAAAAGAGAGATGACAACAGCAAAAGCAGGAAGCCAGTGGGAGGAATTCTGCTGCATCCCATATGATCCCGACAGCTTCACAGGGAGGGATGTGGGCGTGATACTATGTCCCCCTGTCTCCACCCCCTCTTCTTTTTTAGAGTTGTCGAGGTAGAGGAGAAATGGCTGAACACAGGTAGAGTCAAGCAGACAAAGAATCATTAGAATGAAAGAAAATAAAAAAAGATGGGGATGAAGTTGGGATGTGATATATAGGAGAGGTAGATTTGGAAGGATGGGGGGGGGGGTTAATTAAATGAAAAAGAACTAATCTTAGCTCTTTAGTCTCATCCTGACACTGCTACAGCTAGCTAATGTCATAGCAACAGGGAGAGGGAAAGTCTTATGGGTGCGGCACAGAAAAGAGGACTAAAGAGCAGGTGCAGGCTAGAAAGGGGAGGTAAGGAAGGAAGAATCTCAGTGACAAAGGATTATGGAAGTGAGGCAAGAGGGAGGGAAGTAAGAAAGGGTGAAACACAGAGAGAGATTAACATTGCAGAGTCAAGGACAGAAACATTGGGCTAGGACTGTTGGGAATGATATAAGCATGGAGAAAAAAACATTAAACAGGGGGTGGGGGCCTATAGGCAGAGGACTGGCAAAGAGCCAGAGGAATAAAGGCCATACCGTCCCCTTCTCTCTATCCATTTCTATCCTCCAATCCCTTCATATGTTGTGCAGATACCTGTGTTTACCATTATTTCTATATCCAATTGTCCCTGCTGAATAATGCACTAGAGTATCAATAATTCAGTGTTAATTAGCTAAGACATGCCAGACACACTTGGACCTCACTTGAACATTGACAGAACAAACATTCACCACGACCAAACACACAGTGGGAGCTTTGTTTTAGCTTGGCTTTTAATGAGTGGTGTGCATGAAAATATGAGCAAGAGATTGACAGGATGAAAAAAGAGCTTTAAGAAGACAACATTGTCTAAAAATAATCAAATTTACTGGATAGAAAAGTTTGCATTTGAGAAATGGTGGGTCGATTTCAAAGACAGGGTTTAGAGTAAACCAGGAAAAGGCCTTAATTTGCACTAGTTAAGCCCGCACATTTAGAAATAATACTTTTGCCTTTCATTAAAAAAAAACAAATTTCAATGAAAGGCAAAAGCATTTTTCTTCATTTTTGATGAAAATTCATTCAAAAAAATTACACTAATAACACCAACAAGATAAGTTAGTGTGAGCTCTGTGTGGATTCTTTGTTGATTTTTTTCACTGTGGGTTGAACAGAAGTCAGTTTCAGCCGTTGTATGCCTGAGGTGGTCAAATCCAAGTAATTATGGTACTTTTTAAAAACAATTTTATGAGTCTAGGGGCTTTTATTGACCAAGGGACAACATGCTGCAAGGGACCAGGATTTGAAACTGGGCCAGCTGCACTGAGGAGTTGTATCCTCCTCTATAAATGTAGCACCAGCTCTACCAGGTAGGCTAAACACAGCCTATCTGATAGCAGCACTTGGATTGCATCTAGGACCTGGCCTCAACCAAATGTGTGCGGCATAATCTATGTGCACACTAAGAAGTGCAAACTTTAACATGTAGCACGCCAAACAAACTTTAAAAAATCACAAAACCTTGAAGAAGAAAGGCTTCTTAGACTGAAGTGTGCCCTCTTCCTTTGATATACAACTTTTGGGTCTACTTCCTTCTGGATCCTCAGTGGTGTTTCCAAGGTGACTGTGTGCTAGCCATGTTTCTTCTTAATGGTTGACAATTAACAATGACAATAACCAACTGATGATGACCAGTGCAGATAAAGAACTCAGCACAAGTGGTAGGTTTAATTATACCTTTATTCCTTTTTAAAATAATTTCTTTTGTCTATTTTTTAATGATCTTTTTCTATTTTTTTATGTAAATTTTTGGGAATTGAGTTTTTGTACATCAACGCTCCGTTTTTCTCAGTGGGAAAGTGAATGTGTACCCTCCAGTCCTCTGTCCTCCAGACCCAAAAAGATGACCATCCCTAAGAACTTAGCCAAAGATTTTAGTTGACCTGAATATGAAGTTGGAACAGAGAGCTATGATGCAGAAAAAGAAAAATACTAATGTGCCAACTGTGCATTCATGAGTGTCTTTCAACAACTACAAACCATATTTAAAACAAGCCTGGTTTTACTCCCTCTTCAGTCTAACAGTTGTGTATTTTCTACATAAAAAACAACTAAATATATAGCAATAAAAAACAAACAATAGTTTCTTTATTTGAATGCTGCTTGTCAAACTAAAGTTGCAGCATTATTAAGCATCTCTGCGTGTAGGTCCTTGTTCGTCAATGCATCATTTCTACTCAGGTAGATATTTTAGCTCTAAAGCATTTCCTTTGTAAGAAGCGGTTTCTTATAAAGTGGTCTCAAATTAAGCCTGTGTATTACTCCTATCTGCAAGAAGTCGTGTGGCAGGCCTTTGAGCTGCATATTTGGTCTTCATTTAAATAACTAAGATAGGATAGTCTATGCTCCCCAGAAAACATTTCTTATTAAAAGTTAAACCTTCCCCTTTGAAAGATAAATTTAAGAATCAACTTAGTCTTAGATTATCTTTAATCATCCATCTTGCAACTGGTATAGGCCATCTCAACCTTGCAATTACTGCAAAACTCAGCCGCACGTGTGCTGACAAGAACCAGAAACAGGGCGCATATTACACTGGTTTTAAAATTGCTGCATTGGCTCCCCGTGCGTTTCAGGATCGATTTTAAGGTTCTTTTATTAGTTTTTAAATGTCTTAAAGGAGGTGGACCTTCTTATTTATCCGACCTGCTTTTATCATATCAGCCCTCGTGGACCCTGAGATCTTCTGGCAGTGGCCTATTAGTGATACCAAAAGTTAGGAGAAAGACCCAAGGGGAGGCTGCATTCATCCATGGTCCCCAACTATGGAACAGCCTGCCAGAGATCATCAGGGCTGCAGAGACTGTTGATATTTATAAAAGGAGACTCAAGACCCACCTTTTTAATCTGGCTTTTGACTGATTTTATTCTGTTTACTCTTCTTATCTTAACCTACTTTTCTTAACCTTTAATACATTTGATTACTATTTATTTACTTATTTGTTCATCTATTTATTTATTTGTCTATTTTTCTTTTCTTTTAACTATTTATAAATAGGTTTTATACATTCTGTTATCATTTAAGTTTTAATTTTCATCCTTTAATTCTAAAATTGTATATATCTTACTATTTGTGACGACACCATCACTGTTTCTTTGGCTTTTCAGGGAATTGTTTTTTTTGCAGGTGCTGTCTAGTGCTAATTGGGGCATGAGCCACACCTGGGCCCGGTGTGCTCTGCCGCTATTTAAGCCCTTCCTCTGCCTGATGACAAGGTGTGTCTCCCAGGTTTGGGCTTGGAGAGCACCAGGGTTGTGCAGGATGGCATTGGTTGGTTTTTCTGTTCTGGTTTAGGTTGTGGTCTGGTTTTGTTTCCTACAGATTAATACATTTACATCCATGCAGTCTTCGCACTACTGACACACATATTTACATGTTTATTTATGTTTCTATTAATAAATTGTATTTTTGTAAACTACCACTTTTTGCCTGCCTCCTTTCTTTGTTGCAGCCTTTGAACCAGGGCTCCAACATATTACTCTGTTTTATCTGTATTTTAGTTTTTTTTAATTTTCTTGTTCTTAGCTCCAGTGTTTCCTCATTGGGGGGCTGGATCTGGTCTGCCTGAGGGGGGGCTTTCTTGGGGGTTTCCCAGGGCTGGGTGGCCAGGGGGGCCTCTGTGGCGGGGTTCCCTGCGTCTACAGACTGCGTTGCCCCTCGGCATGGAGGGCCTCCCACAGGTGGTCCTTCCTCACTTGGATTCTCGGTATCTTGCCATGTCATGACTCTTTTTAATGGTGTGTGTTTTTACATGAGCATTTGCGTGAGTTATATCTGGGGGTGGGAGGGACATGTTATTTTATCTTTGTGAAGCACTTTGTGATGCATGTAATGTTCGAAAAATGCTATATAAATGAAGATTGATTTGATTAGTTTAATCCAAAATAGGCTAAAAATGGGAGTTGTTTAAGCAATGTTTCTACAAGTGACAGAGTTAAGTAAGCTACAGTAGGCATTTGAGTCTGGATAGCCTTAAGGCTAATCTGTGAAACTGGCTGATTTGGTTCAGAAAATAGAGCAGATGTCATGGTTTAATCTTACTGCACACTGGACTGATGCACCAACTACTTTAGTTTTCAAGGAATGAATTCAAAATCTTGACTTCATCTCAGATTTGGAACATTTCTGGATTCAAACATCTGATATTATTGTAATCCTCCTATTGTAACCTCTGGCGGAAAAAACAAGCCATCCAAAATGCCCGAAACTGCAATTCCTCCAATGGCCCCTTGGAGTGTGGGTCAATCCCAATATAATATTCTACTATTTTACCATTCATTTAGCAGATGCTTTTGTCCAAAACGACTTACAATTGACAATGAGAACAACACAAGCAAGAAATCAAACAAGAGGGGACGTCATGGTTAAGTGCTATTCGATAGAAACCCAAGTGTGTGTGTGTGTGTGTGTGTGTGTGTGTGTGTGAGTGAGTGAGTGAGTGAGTGAGTGAGG
>JAOXYM010000007.1:23170756-23185434 GCA_028567055.1 Leptatherina wallacei | reverse complement strand
TGCCAAGATTTAAATGATATATCAGAGAATTGTTTAAGATTGGGAATAAAGTGCATAATATGTCTCCTTTAAGTCTTTAAAAAGTCAGCAATGAAGTATGAAAATAATAGAAAAAACAAGCAAGACTGAAAAAAAAAAAGTCATTTTAAAAATTATAATTGTACCCACTGGAAAATTAACATTTCTCCAATTACAAAAAGGCTGAAACTAAATAATTCAAGCAACTTTCACTTGACTTGAAAAATTATAAATGACAGCAGGTCCTTCACCAGGTGACATATTCAAAAACATGTATCGCTGAGAACACGTTACATTGTGAGAAAAGTCAACACTGGACCGTATTTTAACAAGAAAAATAAATAAAGATAAAATTGGATCTTGAGCTCCAAAGGGAGCATTTAGAGATGGAACTATTAAGCTATCTGACAAAGTCAACAGACTTTGTGTTTACAGCGAATTGGTTGGAAACGATCCTCTAAGGTCTGCAAGCCTTGAAAGCCGATCTATAAGCCCTCATTTTTAAACACGCTAGGCTTGAAATGCACAGGAATCAATGGCAGGGACAATCAAACTATACTTCAGTAATACTGTGAGCTATAAAGTAAGAAAATGATGGCATAAAGCAGAATAAACTACTGTAATGGACTGTATGCATCAACAATACAGTCAAACAGTAGTTCACCTTTTCAACAGATTTAAATGACTTTGGAAATGTGCAAATCAAATGTGCAAAAATGAAAGTGGTGTCAGAATATTACATTTTTCTTCTGTTATATTAGGCTACAACTCAGGTTTCAGGTTTCAGGTTTAGGTTCATTCAGTCATCAGTCATTATCCATAATACAGAAAGAAAAATACAAACAATGAGGCTGATTTTTATGTCAACCGAGAACTAGGACTGAAAAGGCCGAGGCAGAAGCTAAACGCTGATATATGCCTCACCTACATTCAGACACTCAAACAGATGTGTGCTGAAGGTGTTTTCAGGGGCTCAACTTGAAACAGTATGTAGACCGACAGCAGCACTGATCTCATGTAAAGCTTTTGATTATCAAGAAGATGAAGCAAAATAAAAAAAAAAAGACTGAGTGAGATAGGAGAAGAGAATGCTCCATTAAAGTGTCAGCATATAATGGCAGATTCATTTTTAAAAACACACCATTTGAAAAATTAGTTTTATTAGTTTCTCGATGAGGATAATACCCAAAGTAAAAATTTGGCTTCTCCGTGGATTTTCTGCAACAAATCAGCGATGAGGCAGC
This sequence comes from Leptatherina wallacei, assembly GCA_028567055.1. Taxonomy (NCBI): domain Eukaryota; kingdom Metazoa; phylum Chordata; class Actinopteri; order Atheriniformes; family Atherinidae; genus Leptatherina; species Leptatherina wallacei. The sequence continues at coordinate 23,184,172 of JAOXYM010000007.1, read as the reverse complement.
AGAATCAGGGATGTAAACTGTCATTTGATCTGGAAAAATTTAGTTTTATGTCACTTTTGCCTGCGGTATCAAACGTTGAATATCCGGAAACAAGTAATCAGTCTGACCAATCACATGGGAGTATATCCACGTTGCTGCGCCTGCATAGCTGGGATGCACGTCTTGTCTGAAGAGGTGCGCATTAACTCTGTGGTGTTCTTGTCGACAATGCGAACGTTGACGACACAACTCACCGGGAACGCAAAATATTTCCACACAGGTGATTTAAGAGAAGCAGGAGCGGCTTCAAGCTCAGGTACTGCATATCCTTTATCTGCACTTGCCATGGTGTCATAAACTGCAGGTTAGCCAACGAGTGGCATTGGCTACAATATGCTGCGTCGTCATGGGCTTTTATCTCTTTGCACAACTCCCTGATGTATATAAATCTAACCTGCTAATTTTGTGATCTTGTGATTGAAACAATCACTTTTGTGGATGGGGGAGGGAAAGGGGGAAACACACTCACTCACACACACACACACGCGCACCAAAAAGAAGGGGAAAAAAAAGGTCGTTGATTCTCTCTTTGATTTCGATGCTTGAGACCATAACGTAATTTTGATCGATTACAATAAAAAAATCGAAATCGTGACAACCCTAGCACAAAGACAGTGGTGTGGTGGAGCGAGGGAAATGTGGATGCAGAAGAACAGCGTGGCTAAACAGAACAGCACGTCGGCTATTTGTAACTACATTGGTTAGAAGAGAGATGCCACACTACAAACACGGGTAAATCTGCAAGACATGTTGAACACATGCACGTGCCGAGCACCTGGAGAAACGTGTTTAACACCAGAACTCCCAGAACTACAAAAAACTTGGTACGGCTAAAGTCCCCCAGGCCTAGTTTACCCCTCATCAACTAGTGTTCTCGTTTAAATTAGGGCTATTAGCGCATTCCTGGAAAAACCACTGTCCCTTTCAGCTCTAACTTACAGCTCAGGTTTCTTGCAGGTTTATACTGAGTGCACTAAAGGAAATTATATTTGTTATAAAATATAATCTTGTACGCCATCCGTGTTTTCAGATATCTGATAGGGGATGATTTCACACACTGATTGATCAGCTGATGCAACAGATGAGTTACCTTCCAATGATCTGTAAAGTAAAGTAGATTTTGTTGAGTTTCAGTAGAATTAAAAACTCCATGAGTTCTAAACCATCTTGTTTTATTCTATGAACTCTAGAAGTGGGCAGCAGCACAAAGCTGGGGAGAAAAAAAACAAAACAAAAGTAAACTCCAACACTGTGGCTGGGACTTCTAAATAGTTGTTTTATCCTCACAGTAAATAGTGTAGAGTGCCATGACAGTATAAATGTTCTTGCCTTCTTTCCACGTGCTTCACACAAGACGACAGCGTGAACAACAGTGGTGCATCTGGTTGATACAACTCCGGAGTAGAGAGAATGCAAGAATATTTCTGGCTGTTTCCCTTCATAAACAACACTAGACATTCCTCTGCCGGCTGCAGAAACCTCTTCCAGCTTTTTGGGTTTCAGTCCACTTTCTGAAGATTATGTATTCCTAAGGTTCAGTATGTTGTAAAATTCAGCATGGATCCATCTCTGCATACCACCTTTTACAGAATACTTCCACATTATCTGATCCAGAATGACGGGAATCTCAAAATAGAATGGCGCAAAATCCTGTGTAGTCAAAATGACCTCCTGCGGCTGGAATAGGTAGAAATGATCATATTTCCTCTTTTCATTAAAGACTAACTATTAAAACTAGTTTTAATGACAATTCATGTTGTTGAAGGAAAAGTCAGGGACAAGCAAAGCCTCAGGACTTTATTTGACAAAGTTTTTGAATATGCAAATTTTAAAACGGTCAAAATGATGGCTGTTCTAGTGTTAAATGCATTCAATGTATACAAAATAAAGATGTCGCACAAAGATATGTTCAGCTACAGATTTGAACTGACAGCAAATACAAAGTGACCATTTCTCTGAGATGCAGTCACCTACAGTACAATCACAAGGAGCAATAAACAAATCCAGCAGACGTCTTGTGTGTTGCATCTTGCGGCGCCGCCATTACTGCAAGTCCTAATTACCACCTATCTGCTGACATGGACAGCATCATGGATATCTGGACTGACGACATTAAACAGAGTTATTGATGAGGGCATCTTAATTTGGCGATCTCAAAGTTATTCTTTTTTTCATATCAGTTAGACATAGGTGCATTAATGTAAACTCTGCTTCATTTGACAGAAACTGATTTTAATAACTAACAATCAACACTGGAATATAAAACACAAATCTCCTTAAATTGATCACAAGTTGGTAAAGAAATAGCTTCAAACTTTTGCAAAAGATGTTAAGTTTCTATTTTATCTCTAGTATCAGGCTGTAGGACACAGCTGTACGTGATCTGTTTGTGTTGCTGAAAAAAAGATTTTTTGTTTGGAAGAGCAGAGTTACTAAAATCTAACATTAGCTGAAACAACGCTATTAACATAATTAAAGCACAAGCTATAAGATCAGCAAACGTCTGTGCATGAGAGTTTTGCAAGTGGAGCTTGAGAACAATTGTGTTCTCTGATGTTGTATGAGAAAATCAAATTTTGTAAAAAACATGACAGCAGGAACCTGGCTGATGACACATCGGTTGCAATCAGGGTAGTAAAGCTTCATAAAATATGCAATTAAAAATCAATCCTTTCCGTGCTCTCCAACTCTTTGTCTGAGCTTCCACGGATCTTCATCTCACTCCTGTTTCACTGACTATCCTCCCTAATCTTGATCAGTTCCTCTCTAACCTAGATCAACTCTTAATCCTAATCTGATTACAACAATGAGGTTAATCACCCCAGACAGTGTGACATTGTGAGATAAATTGACGTTGAAGTTGTTTCTGTCTGTAGGACTGGGTGTTACTTCCCTGAAGAGATCATCCCATTCATTGCTTAAAAGTGAGTATTCATAAGGATGTCCTGTGCATGTCGCCTGCACTTGCACACCACTGTTGCTGGCTGGCTGGCTGGATTAGTGTTGCCAGAAGTCCGAGTCACTTTTGCAACTTTCTGCAAACAGAGAACCGGTGTGGTTCTCATTTGACCACAAACTCTGTTTTTGAGAACCAGAGAACAAATTACCCTGTACTAAACCAATAAGCACATTTTGAGCCTAGTTTCACCCTCAAGTGCTGTAGGTTTTTCAGTTTTTCCCCTACTTATACAAGCAATGTCTTCATGATTCCATTCTGATCTGACTGTCCCTGTTTTTCTGTGGGAATTAATATTTTAGGTTCTGGAGCAACTTAATTCGAGTCCAAGTGAGAAATGTTTTGTAACCTGCAGACAGTCAAACAAGTTGTTTTTGGTAGAAGAGATCCTTTTGTGTTTCTTTTTTAATTGCCCCTTGGGGACTAATAAAGTTTATTGAATTTCATTGAATTGAATATCCTATTTTTTTTTTTTGCCAAGGCTGCGTATAAGCACCAGATTTTTATCCAGCTGCCATTGAATTGACAGAATTATAAAAAACATATCGAAAAAATCTGACAAAAAGATTTATCAACTAGTAATTAATCTGCGATGGTGAAGATGCTTAATGCTTTCTGCACCCCGCTGTAATGTTTCTAATGTTTGTATGTAAAGCACCTTGAATTGTCCTGTACATGAAATGTGCTATACAAATAAACTGGCCTTGCCTTGCCTTGCCTTGCCTTGCCTTGGATATTGCGTCGTGAGTTTTTAAATCGATGATCAGGATACGCTCCGAATACTGTAGAATAGTAACCCACACTCACTTAATAAGTCCATGTAAATACAAACACCACTCCACTGCATTTCTTTTTTAATCTTATGTGTTTATGTGATGAAGAACATACACTCACACAAACACTTTAGAGGTCAACTTGTCTTAATGCTAGAAACCTTGTAGAAGGCCTCCCAATGAATAGCAGCCATGACAACTCTGCACAGCAGATAGGATACAAGAGAGAATGTCACAGCATGCACACAGCAACAACATATTTACTTTGAAAAGCATCACATCAACAATCTGCAAGAATCTTGAACAAATCGTGTGGAGGGGATCCTTCAAGATGTGTCGAGGAAAGAGCAGAGGAAATAATACAGATATTTCTGTGAGTTGTTGGATTACAAAAGACTGATTTAAAAAGATACAACTATTTAGATACACAGAACAACATCAATACAAAGCTAAATTAAATGGGTCTGCAGATGAAAGTGTGGTGCTGCAAACCAAATGTTCCGGCAATTAATAAAACATCAGTACACTTAGTGTTTAACCAGTCTTGGTTGTCATGGTAGCATGAGGTCAGTAGGTCAGGCACATGTGTGGTTTTGTAGTGAAGTGATTTTGGCAACTTAAGTCATACACACACGCAGAGACACACACACACTCGTACACTGACTCCATGCATCAATCGACCTGACCATTAGCTTAAATTAGCCTAAAAATTCCTCAACAGTCCTAGGAAAGGGAATGACACTGGGAAAACTGCCACATTCCCTCAAATTCCCTCACACTTATTTAACCCTGACTGGGTTAGGAGGCAGAGACTGGAGAGGCAAAACCGGATCAGGCCTCAGGGGCTTCATGTGGATAGTGAAGATTGAAGTCTGGAGTAGGGCAACAACAGAAAAATGGCTTTGTGGTGTGAAGAAGTGGAGCATAACTTGATCTTTCTACTCTCTTGCCTCTTGTTGTCAGCATCCGCTGTACCTTATCGGCAGCACGCATGGCCAGCATCACGATGCTCCTCTGATAAATGGAATTCTCTCTTATTCAGGTTGGAAAATGTACAGTATATGTATTTTTTCATCCATCATCTAACCATATTTCTATGGTTAACCCTTAAAATCATTTAGTCATGAGTGTTTCATGCAAAGGCCTGCCCTTTCTGATAGATACAGTCCTTGTATTCTCACAAATCTAACATTATACAAAGATAAATGCTGAGACAGAGTTGTTCATCTAAACAGGCTACTGCTTCATTTCTTCAACACAGACCTAATGCTATATTTAAAAAGTAAACATGCATGAAGAGACAAAACTAATACTTAAAATCAGAGAGTGTAAACACAAAAAACTCGTGCAAAAGTTCTGTAAACGCCTCCGTGCATCTTGTTTACATGCAGTGTGTTCCAGTCTATACTTGTCTGGAAAAACATTTGAGCTTTTGTACGCCGACCAGTCCAGACTTCATGACTCAGAAATGTTTGTCAGTAGCGTAACCCAGTAAATATGAAGAATTAGTCATTTACAATAGTAAATAGCAACTGAAGACAGTTGGTAGCGTTCATCCTCTGTGGCAATTGCTACATTTTAATCAGTTCCCGCCAAGTGCATCCACTGCATCCTTGTTAAAATCATTGAATTGTTGATTGATCAAAATCAAAAAGTCATGTAAGTTTGTTTTCGTGTAAGTAAAAATTGGCTGAACATTAAATGGCTTTATGACCAACTTCTATCCTTTTCTGTGTTGAACTCCTTTTTCTCTACTGCTGTGAGTCTGTCTGATTATTAATTCATAGTTACATCTAAATGGTCTAGACCTTCATTTAGGCCTGATCTTCATTTTGCACTTCTTACTGTGTAACAAAGACATATATATATATACATGCTTTCTTTTACACATGTGAACGTGAAGATACCTTTGTGGCTGTTTTGCAAGCATAGCAGCTTCTGAGTATTATCATGAAGAAACCTGTGCTCCCTGAGCTTCTCGGCTGAACTGTAAGCAGTTTTTGGACACTTCCCAGAGAGAATGCAAAGTGCGGCCATACTTGTGTAGAAGCAAAAGCAATGAGCATTTGCATGTTTAGATGCCATTTTCAACGAGCCGGTCTGCTTCCAGAGTCTCGAGTGGCCAACTAACTACAAATTTGTACACAGGTCCACACTCACTCCTTCAACGAGCTGCTTCAAAGAATATTTTCACACACTGTCGTGTACAACACACGCAGATAGCTACACATGCATACGCACCTTGCTGTCAGGATGGTGATAAATTGCATAGAAAATGAAAAGGGGAAGCAGTAATCTGACACCTCCAGTGCTGAGCAACCAGTAATTAAATCCCTTCATTAGGTCAAATATTTGATTATACAGAACCTGGTGTGGGCTGTGTGTGTGTGGGGGGGGCGACTAGTAATCACCTCTTTCACATGGGAGAGAGGGTGGGAGAAAAGTAAAGGAGGATAGGGACATTGGTGAAGGCAGCGGCGAAGAAAAATGAAGATGAAGCTCGGTTGAGGATTTTTTTAGAACAGTCACCTGCTACAGTCATAATAGAAATAATATCATCCACGCCTCCTCCACACTTTTAGCTCAGGAAAAGTCTCCGGATAGTGTCTCTGGGTTGTTGTAGTAAGTCAAAAATGCTGGCTGCAGCATATTGCTAATGTGTTGATGAAGGCAGCCCAGTCCATGGGAGTCTCTCTCTGGTGGAAAACAGACAGCGTGCGTGTTCGACAGACGAGTGAACATTGCTGGCCTCCGCCTCAACCCTCTCTGGGAAGCTGCTGGCTTCACCCTGCACCGGCATCTCCTTCACTCTGCTCTGCTGCTTCTTCTACATTAGCCTGACACAACATAGGGAGGATTCATACTCGTTAAAAGTCGTGTTTATGCTGTATGTATGGCTGAATTGTTTTATCTTATTAATATTGAATTAGCAAAGCAAATAACAAATGGGCCAGCTTTAAGAACTGAAGAGTTTATAAAACAAATCAAAGGTAACAAAAATTAGACTAAATGATAATAAAAATCCTGATTTAATTTTCCACAGTATTCCCCAATAAATGCACCAACTTAAGCTGAAACTGCAGTTAACACTATGCAATTCCAGATGCTAGTTTCTGCATTGATTATCTTATTATCCTGCTGTAATAGCCTATCAGATATAGAACTGTGTGTCTTGTACCCCTGTGAAGATACAGTAGGTATACAATCCTGTTGATGAAGCACAGTTATTTGGCCATAAATCACATACAGAAGGACCAGCCCCGGTTCTCGCGGGCCTCACAGGCCCAAAGGGAGACACATGAGTACACTAGTTTATGCAGCAGAAGTATTTAAACTGTAAGGAAACACTTAGCAGCATCTATCCTTGCAAGCTGCTGGCTCCCAACATTAATTAATAGATGTTTATGCAAGAGTGTACCTGAACTTGGATGCTCCTGTTTCATATTTCACAGCTTTCCCTCGATCTCTCCCCCTTCCTTCTTTTAAGTGTGTGTGATTGTGTGTGTGTGTGTGTGTGTATGCATGTTTGGCTGCTCGAATGCCAATGCCGTCATCAAAGGATATGTCAAAACGAAGGCACTGGCAGAGGCTGCTATCAGGATCTCAGACAAGAACACACATAAACATGCATACACACACACTGCTCCAGCTATGCTTTCATATCACGCCCTGGCAACGCCCACTGACTGCAGCATATCTCCGCCGGTATCACCAAGGTTACCAGCAGTAGCCAAGGATACCATGGGAGCCGCCTGTGAAAATGTAGAAAAAAAGGGTGTGGCCAAAGTCTAGTTTGTTGACGTTCACATCCTCATGTCCACATTCACAGCTGCCTGTTTAAGTGTCCATAAACACTTTTACTCATTAAATCTGCACTTGTCAAACAGACTGAAATTATATTGATTGAAAACAAATAAATAAATAACATTCAGCACACATATCTTATATATCAAATATTCAAAGCTTGTTTTGCTAATCCTTTCAGAAAATCTTTTTTTTTATATAAAAACCGAATCTTTTCTTCATCTCAGTTAACACTTCACCTTCAACACTTCGATCAGCATGCTGACTACAAAAACACTTTATGATCAACCAGTTGCTGCTTGTTTGTATTTTTCACCTCAGCTCATGGCATTCCTCTTTCCACAATTCTTCCAATACAATATTTCCAGGCATAAATGGGACAGAAATGTCAGATGCATCCATTATAGCAGGCAATATGCATTGGTTATTGAGTTAGTTAGCTAATGTGATACATTTAAAGACCCCAGGTTAAAGATTGGTGTTTCCATGACAAAGGAAGGCAACCACCAGCACCATTGCATTCATGGCACTCGAACAAAAATTAGAAGAGATCATTCCCAGGCATGCTCCAAACTCTGCTGGAGAGACACAGGGAGAGAGATTGCTTTCTTATTCAACTGTTAAAAAAATTCAGATATTTTTTTTGAAGAAACAAACGATAAAAAGCAACAGTTATTGCAGTCCTTTATCAGACTGTTTGGATAATCTTCAATCATCAAATGAAGCTTCGTCTAAAAATAATCACAAGGCAAAAAGCTGAATAATCATCCAATAACCACTATTGGAAATAAATGATCTTTTACTTCATTAGGAGACACAGCATAGTTCTGTTAAGTTGAACTAATGAATATTGCAATATCATAACATGGAACTTCATCATGTTCTGAATTTACAGATGTAACTCAGTAACATTAACTTTCAGGTCAGTGTAGATTATCTCCCCTACACAGTGTCAATTAAACTTACACTTATGTTAAAATGTTGCAACTGATGGGGAAATTGATAATAGGGAAGATCATGTTGTAGATAAGTAATACATGAGAAGCTTTGGAGCGAGGTAGAAGTCGGTATAAAATATTCTGTATCCATTGAAAAAGTTGAGTAAGGTGCAAATGTAAATAATGCACAAGGAGGATTCAGTGACAACATTACTCAGAGAAATGAAGGAATTTGCTTCCTAACTGCAGGTAAGTTATTCAGGCTCTGAGCATATTTTGGGGCACTTTTTTCTATTAAGAACACATTAAGACTCGATATAAACTGCTTCAGTTTGTGTTATGTTAATTAGGCATGTCCTCGGTGGTGCTTAAGAAAATTCGCAGTGAAGGGCGTTTTTTTTCTGGGGCACTAATGGCTGGCTGCAAAGCATTTAAGTTGGTGGCTAAAGTTTGTTCACTTACAAAATGAAATTGAAATATATGACACAATGGCATTAAATCGACTTTATCTGTCGAGCAAAATTATGTGAGTCCATGATAGTAGTAATCAGCATTCATCAGAACAAAATTACATCTATTCTGTTAACGCCTTACGTGGTTTGATTAATCAGTTTGTACCCAAAATTATCCTATTGGGCACATTATCATGAAAATAATACATGGATGAGTACTACTTCATAGTATTGAGAAAAGGAGAGCTTTTACTAGTTTTAACTGGTGAAAAAGGCTTCTGGATGTGGCAGTGGAGTGGTAGAAATTACATTTAACCCTAAGTCCCTCTACTTTTTTGCACTTTACCTCATTATACATTGTGCTCCAAATGATTTTGTATGCTGGAATTCAGTCGACTAAACATTCATGTTTTAGTTTTGATGTGGAAGATTTTACTTGTGTTATTTCTACTGTCTGTCTATCTTCACTGATAACAATATCAGACAGGTTTGGTAGTTTCCCAGGTGAGCTTGATTAAATGGGAACTACTTAAGGAGCTTGTTCCACATTATTAAGCAAGTCACATTTTCTTTCCGGTATATGGGGAGAAGAAAAATCTTTCAACAGATTAGATGCATGAAACAATGCCTAAAGAACAAAAACATTGGATATTTCATTCAAACTTAAACAAGATTATTGTACTATAAAAAAATCTGTGCGTGAGTCGGAGAGCAATCGGGTTTGTTCAGATAAAGGCATATCATAATAAAAGAGCGGCTGTTAAAAAGCTACTGATGAGCAACAAGCAGGTAGCCGCTGGTTTCAATGGTTCCTAAGAACCGCTTCATGCAAGATACTCTAGAGCAGGGGTGTCAAACATAAGTCCAGGGGGCCAAAAACCAGCCTGCCAGAGGGTCCAATCTGGCCCATGGAATGAATTTAGTAAATGTGAAATCATTCCTAATTAGTCCACCTGAGGTTGGAATTTTTCTTTTTCTTTTTCTTTTTTAAATATAAAACATTTCAAAAGCAGGGGGAGGATTTGTTCTTTCTTTTATATCTTTCCTACATTATAGATCTGACTTCTCTTTGTATTATGAAGTGAATCAGTTCAGGTATATCAGGTCAGGATGACCACACAGAAGAGGAAATGTACACACATGTACATTTAAAATAACTTATAGATCCTGAATAGATACTCTGATCACAAAGTGAAATACTGCTTTGTCCATTTCCACATACCTGTGATTAAATGTTTTGTGATTTTGTAGATCCCTTGTGATCTGTAAGTTGCAATGCACGTATAAATATGTAATATATAAACAAAATAAATAATAAATAATAAAAATTTAAAATATTTTGAAGTTATTTATATTTATGAAGTTTTTAAAATGATCAAATTACTGACATAAATTAATATCTATATATTAATCTTTATGGAAACATATATAGATATACAGTATTTGTTTCCAGTTATAATATGTTGAATAAAAATGTATCAAATATATGATGTAAATGATAAACAGACATAATATTGTTGAAACAGCATTTATTTTTTCTTATGAATAACTTGAAATTTCCTAACGTTTTTAAGAGGATAGTTCATTAAGTGTTAACAACTTGATAACGTGTTTGTACTTATTTGCACTAAAACAAAGGGGAAACATTTGTGGTTTTCTTCATTTATAGATACTATGTTATTATTTTACTAGTCCGACCCACTTAAATTCTGCTGTATGTGGCCCCTGAACTAAAATGAGTTTGACCCCATGCTCTAGAAGCTGCAGTTGTGCATAAAGTTGTATTTCGGCTATCCTTCACCAATGTTCACAGAGAGAAATGTTTGCAGTAGGCTCAGAAATTCACAAAACCTCATTTTCAAACAGTTTTATTCACTGAACAATGCCCCGCTACACTGAGTGGTCGAGATGGATGGAATTCTGGATGGTTAGTGTATGGCAACCACGTCCCAAATTGCATTGAATATTTCAAATAAATGAACAAAAATACAATATATGTAATAATTTGGATTACAAACCTCATCAGACTTTTTCCCCTCTAATTTATGGTAAAGAACACGCATCCAAACCTACGACTAAAACTATCATACCTGTTTAGAGATAGGAGAACATGAAGGCTTTTTTTTCATAACATCTTCAAAATGGAAAAAATGAAATAAAATAAAAAGTATTCTTATATTTTGCAAGCCATTTATATCTTTGCTCCATCTGTAAAACACACAAAGGTGGTGTGGGGCCAAGAAAAACCTGCATCTAAAGTACGTTGCTTTAAAGTTGTGGTGGGTGTAAGTAAAATAATGTACAATTCATGCCTGTCTGAACAAATACAATGATTTTCATTTGATGTGTATGTCACATTTTACCATGAGACTGGTCTGATATGCAGGTATGATGTACAATAAAGTGCAGTGCTGTCATGTCAACATAGACGCACATAGAAAAGATCTTTAGTTCCATCATCATTTTGGAAGATTTTCCCCAATGATGACAATACAATCTGAAAAAAAAAAATCAAGCATTATATGGAAGTATAACATATATGCAATAAAATATACAGTGACTATGTAAGCACATATGGAGTATATTTTTCAAAGAGGTAGGGCTTAGGATGTATGTAGCCTGAGGCTGTAGAATATGGGAATACATGCATATATACATAAATGAGTATAACATCTACTGAGTGTGTACGGACACATGTACTGAGCATCACATTCACACATCTGATCCAACAGGATTTAACAAATACCTCCAATCCCAGATTTACAAGCACCACATGCCACACATCTGAAAACAAAAACAAAAAAAAAGAATAAAAAGAAATACTCCATCTCCTCAGAGAAAACTCACCACCAGAAAAATAAAAGATGAGGTGAGCTATCAAACTGACAATCACCAGGGGAATCCCACCTTCTCAAACAAACAAATATGCGCTTGTGCACAACTGCTCCCTTTCACACACACATTCACCGACACGTAAGTGCATCATTCCCTCTCTGAACACTGCAATCCGCACCCTTTCAGATCTAACCCAGAGATTTCATCTACAGGGGAAACACCGCACTCCTCTATTGCCCCCAATTACTGAAGCCTGGAAGCAGAGTCAACAGCCACCGTTTAACACAATCATATTGTCTGAGAGGAAATCAGCCCCTTTTTACTTCTGCTTTGAGCTGAGTACTGCTGGTCAGGCTTCAGCAAAAGCCACTTAAACAATCATTTTATGAAAGAGCGCAAAAATGACCTGAGCTCTTCTTGGAAAAGGGCTTTATGCAATTTTTTAGAGAAGGACGTCCTCCACATCCTTCATTTTCATGTAATACTTTCACAGAGATCGAAGAGTCACCTTAATCCCGAGAACGCACACAGGCTTGTGCTTGATACTTCATGCGGTAGTAGGAAAGCCTATAGGTTCAATTTGTTTGTAATTTACTGTGCGCTTGTGTGCGTGCGCATATATGTGTGCGTGGGCCATTCCGCTTTCTGCAAGCCTCTTTGTATTGCCATTATACATCACAGCACAGCACCAGTGAGTGGCTGTGTCAAAAAGCCTGCCGTCCTCTCTGCCATATCTCATAGTTACCTCCTCTAACCAAATTACCCCCAACCCCTGCAAATTACCCCCTCCTTCTCTAGACACTGAGAGATGAGCTTCAGAGACAGCTCCTTGAAAAAAAAAAAGAGAGAGAGCTGCAATGTCCGGCAGCATTTTATAAGAAATAAGAGTAAACAAATACATTCCACAAGCGGAGATCCCTAGCAGTCGTATTCCTGCTACAATGCGCTAGCAATATATGAAAGGAATATGCCCTGATAATCTTATAAGACTTTTTATCCAGCATTCATAAATGTAACAATACTTTGTGAACTTTTTTTAATTTTCTTACCGTGCATGGATGCAACAAGGATCACTTTCTGGACATAAGGAAATGATGCCATGAGGCTAACGTTATAAAGCATAATTGCCTCAGTCATATTTGAAGGTTTTATAGGCACAGTCAATCAGATATATATAATATATATATATATATATATATATTATGGCTGGGCGATATGGCCTCAAATCAATATCACGATATATTGAACAGTTCATCTCGATAACGATAAATGGACGATAACAGCACTTTGGTGCACAGGTTCCATTCGCCATCGATGTAATGTCAGATAGATGCACGGGTCCACCGTGTGACTCTGTTCTGTACATGCTGGGAATCACAGTTTTTGTAAAATATTTAATATAAATTAATTAAGACTGGGACCAGTGAGCACTGACTGGGCAGCCCCCTTGTGCTTTCCTTTTTTTGAAATACCAAATTTATCGACATGGGCAAAATTCTATCAGTTATCAGTTGATAATCACTATCAGGAAATTTTCTATATAGCGCCCATCCCTAATATATATATATGTATATATATATATATATATATATATATATATATATATATATATATATAAA
>JAOXYM010000007.1:23131033-23141501 GCA_028567055.1 Leptatherina wallacei | reverse complement strand
GGGTGAGTAGTTGAGGTTTTCCCCCTTCCCCTGCGTGCTGCTCTGCATTACCTGGTACGCCTCAGCCCTGATGCGATCCCCCTGTCCCTCGCCTCAGAGTTAGTTTTATTATTGGACATGGTGTGTGTTTTGACTTTTGTTCTTTATTAATTTGCTTTGTTAAATAAAAATATATTTTTCTACTGTGAACCATCTCTGGCCGTGGTATATTAAAGAACTGCCTTTCCTATTACACTAACACAGAAAGATATTACTTAAATCTTAAGTCTGTAAGCCAAGTTTCCCGTTAGGGACGATAAATAAATGACTATGATTAAACCTAAAATCACAAAGAGTTTGTATATCTCAACAGCAGCTGCACTTTTACCTGCTTTTATGTAAAATGCATGAAGAAAAGGACATGTGGCTAACATTTCTATAAACTGAACAAAGGAACTTTTAGTCACAGTGCTGCTCATGAGGTGGGATAATCCCTCTGAGGCATGTCTTGCTTTCAGAAGAATGAGAGGTATGATAGCACAGCCACCCGTGTGCACACACCTACTCGTGCACGCATACTGAAGGTACATTATCAGCTGCAGAGTGTGAGGGGGCAGGAAGGCTTGGTAATTGAATGAAAACCTTTCTTCTCTCTTCCTGCACGATGTGGGTTTCAGGGTCGAGACTGCCGCAGTCACATATGAGCCATCTAATTCTGAAAAGATTGGTACAACATTAATGTGAAATGGCCACGGTTAAATGTTTTTAAAGTTCGGAATTAATCATTCATAATTGAATAATTCGGAATTAAAATATTCTCCTTTGCCTTTACATGGAAATAGTCATTCCGAACTGAGGTTTACATGGAAAACACGTTTAATCGCCTTTATTCAATTCTGCTTAAAATCTGGGGGTTGGGAAAGGTTCTGATTGGACAGGGGGCAGATGTGATGTACTGTATTTATGTCTACCGGTAAAAAAAACTATCTCCAGTTCGTGTTTCTTTTCTTTTTGTTTGAAACATGGAAGATCATATAATAAGTTCCATTTTTGCTTTGATTTTGATTCTAGTTTTTTGAATCAGCAGCTCGACACTAGCATACAACTTTGGATTTAAGTTTCATTCAGAATGGTCATTTTCATTCGGAATTAGGTGCTTACATGGTTATTTTTTAATCTTTTTAAAGAGGATTTCATTATATTCTGAGTTAAAAGGGAATTAAACCCTCATGTAAATGTGGCCAATATAGATCTTTCACAGATGCAGTATTAATGTATTGCTGTAGTGTAAATGTAATGCCTGATGCGGTGGCCTGGTAATCGAATGCAGAGTAGATATCAAGGTGCAAGAAGTCAGCTAGTGTTAATCATATGGATGCCAAGTCTGTGATGTCAGCTAATAAGACATGGAGGATGTTAGGTTATTGCAACGCCTTGTGCGCTGAATGTGTTGGGAAGCTGTTGACTCTGCTTATATGTATGATTGTACGTATTCTATCAGATAAAAATTGAACAAATCCCAGGTGAGTTATTATAGTTTTCTGATAAATCTCATCAAGCTGCATAACTGAAAATTGTGGAGACTGTTTGAATGAGCATAATGCAGGCAAATTCTTACTTCAGTGTAAGTATAATCAGCAGAACTAGCAGGCGTTCCCTAAGGTGTTTGCCTCTGTTGCAGTTTCAGCACGGCCAGGGGTCTGAGGTCAGAGGCTAAAGGATTAAGGGTGTCAGGATGAGTGCGGAAGGTGGCTGCCTGACAAATTAGGGCATTAGCGAGGACAGAGAATGATGAATGTGGTACCAAAATGAAGAGAGGTAGCTGAAAGAGTAAGATACAGTAGATGGTGGGAAGAGAAAAGCAACAATCCAAGAGGATAGGAGGAGATATATATCAGTGCAAACCAGTAAAGTCTAAACCGATGTTTAGCGATGTTTGCAGTAAATGTAAATAAGCAAACAAACAAACACAATGAAACAAAACACAACCATTTGCCACATCCAATCTTCCATACTTGCTCATTTAAGAAGTGATGCAGCACAGGTGTTGTAATTAAGCTGTATTTATGCTGATTGCTCTTATGAACTGTTGATTATTGTTCCGTTGATGACATACACAGCTAAATAAGTAAATGAGACCTCCAAATTAGTGATTTAATCAGGTGCATACAGAGAAAACCTTCTGAGTGCACAATAATGTTAAACTTTACAAGAAGGGCTTCAACATTTGCGTAGTTACTCAGTAACTAATGAGGAACAAATCAGGGACTAATGGTTTATTAATGCTTGCCTAAGCTTTGCATTCCTGTGAAATCTGATAAATGAATGATTACTGAATGATTATTCAATGGCCACTTGGTCATCTGGTGAGTGGTTCAGATTAACCAGCTGATTAATAGTACCAAATCTGTAACAACTCCTTTTTACTATTTTGATAAACAGTAGTTCTGCCGAAATTAATCATTAACTCATCAGTCATTAACTTTTTTGGTGGCCCCTGAAGAAAAGTGAATAAATAAAGTGAATGGTAAGAAATGGTGATAATGGTAAGTTAATGATGAGGTAATGATTCAGTATGAGTTTTCACTTTACTTCAGGGACCACAAAAAGGTTAACGACTGGTGAATTAATGATAAAGTACTGCAGAACTACTTCAGGAAAATATTGGACCAGATGTGTGATGATCGAGTTAAGAATGTGTTGAATTTAAAAAACATGAGAGAGGTGACGAAGCAGAAGTGACAAAGGATGAAAAGGTCAAACACGAGACAATAAGGGACGACGTGAGGGAAAATATCTGCCATATCAAACTTATGTGCAAGTTTCATTTATCCCCAAAACACCACCATCTTTGACATATTGACAGTTTTTGACATCCAGAATGAGAATGAACTGTTGTTGTTGAGCAGTCATCAGCCAGTCTGAGGGTCAGTGGTTCAGTCCCTGGCTTCCCCAGTTCACAAGTCAAAGTGTCCTTGGGCTAAACACTGAACCCAGCAGCGCCTCTGTGTTCATCATTTCATGAGTCTGTGTATGGCCGAACATTTGACTAGTAAATAAAACTGGAAAAGTATGATAGAAAATGTAGTTACTTTTTCTGCCTGCTGGAAAATTACACTGCAACTTTAAGGATGAATGTGTTCAAAACCAAGTAGGTTTACAATATCCGGAGTTGTACATTGAAGTTAAGTCATAAAACATAAGAACCTCTGTCCTTCACCAGAGGATATTTATAATTTGTCAGAAGGCAAGCGCCTTCCCCCATGAGTGGAAATCAACCACATGGCCTACATCTGGACAAATTCTGATCTCTATTATTACACTCTTGCAAACACATTCCTCACTGAAACAAACATAAATGGAAGTAACATATGGAAACCATATAACCTTTGACTTCATGTTGTTTTCTTTTCTGCTATTCTAAGCATGTAGAAAATATGGCATGACTGACAATAAAAAGCAAAAAAGAAACCCTTGTTATAATGACAAATCATATCAGGTCCAGCCACAAATTAAAAAAGGTGGAAAACAGCCAACTATGCAAGTGTTTCTAACACCTCAAATGTTCCAATCCATTTTTGTCTCCATATTGTAAATACTTATCCTCAGATTAACATAACTAAATGTAAAATGCGTCATACTATTATTACTATGATAATAAAACATAATCACTGCTCTAATCCTAATTAAGCTTGTGGCGGCTTTTGATGCCATTCCAAAATAGTGAGACGTTGCCACTGAGCCATATTTTCAATACCAGCCAAGAGGATTTCACAAGGACAATCCAATATTTTTACCCTGGTGTTCGCCACACTGAAATCCCTTTTTTTTTCTATTTGGATGAGATGTGAGGAATAAGAGGGCTGAAATTCCTAAGAATGTGGAAACATGTAATCGATTAAGAATGTTTTTAATTAATAGATTTATTCTGTTTATTGTTTAAAGAAAGAAAATAACAAACAAATAAATCATGTTTCTTGTACATGAGCAACACGTTTATGTCACTTGTGTCCCTGAGGGAGATACAGTTCAAGAGGTTAAAAAAGGAAATTACTTTTAACTCTATTAATTAGTGATATTGTTCCAGAATAAAACTGCTTTGGCAAGAAGTGGAGTTAATAAGACACAGGATGATGGAGTGGAGATCAGGACATCTAAACTCTTTTACCCCCTTAAGTAGCATTTATTCGTTTGCGATCACAGACATGATTTTCAGAGGTTTTTTCCAGCTACTATCACGCACATGTAAATAACTCCACAGAGTAACACAGTATTTCAGTGGACTGGGACAAGGTATTTCACCAAGTGATGCTTCTTCAAACTTAAAAGTCTTTTTTTGGAGATTAGATGGACTGCTAGTGGTTTCAAGTAACTTTACATTAAAGTGCTTTTGTGCTTTTCGAGTTTCCTTGTATTCTAATACTTGGTTTCTTCACTGTTTTACACATTGCAAGCTACTTGGTGGAGATTAAGTGCAAAGAAAATGGCAAGATTATTAAAAATGGTATGGTTATGGTTTGG
Source organism: Leptatherina wallacei (assembly GCA_028567055.1). Lineage (NCBI taxonomy): Eukaryota > Metazoa > Chordata > Actinopteri > Atheriniformes > Atherinidae > Leptatherina > Leptatherina wallacei. The sequence continues at coordinate 23,137,001 of JAOXYM010000007.1, read as the reverse complement.
AAAACATCATGGCTTGCTTTAAAACTGATACACAGAGTGTTTCTCAAAGTCAAGAATGGTTATTGATGGAATCTATTATTCATTCACATGCTGGTAGTAGTAAGCTACAGTACATGTGTTGCCACAGTTGCTCTGGGGCAGACTGATAGAAACATGTCTGTCAATCCGCACCAAACATTCATACAACCAACAGTGTTGCCAGCACTGAAGGGAAGGTGGCAGGCAGGTAAAGTGTCTTGCCCAGCAGAATGACTGAAATAAAGCGGGATTCAAACCGTCAATCCTCCAGCTGTTGGATGACTGTCTCTACCACTTGAGCCGCTGCTGTCAAAGTCACATCCTTCTCAAGCTAGGAAAGGGTTTCTTCCTTGTAATAAAAAGCAAATAATGGAACATTCCTACCAACATTTATGTAATGTACAGTCTCATTCTCGGGTTCATCCAAGGGTGTTAGATAGCTAATCACTGTTAGCTGGATACTTAGCCATTTAAGCTGGGATTTTACTTTTCAGATCTTTAATGGAACTAAATACCATGCTAAAAAATTCCTAAACCCCTTTCAGACTTGCTCTGAAAAGCGGTAATGTTGCAGACTTTGTCTTTCATACCGGTTGCATTCAGACAAAAGTTACGCTTTTTAACCTCGGAGCTGTAGCACACATGTACCGGCTAGCCCGCATGTCATAATTGGGAAATGTTGCAGGACGTCGTTTTGACTGAATGCATGAGAAATGTTCTGGACAAGTTGCATCACAAATACGCAAAATGCAAATTGACTCTACACCAATCCATCTCCTCTCATGGCATCTAAGATGATGTGGGTGTTCTAAAAACACAAGATGCACAGAAGCATTCTTGAAATTACACATAAAAACAAACTAAAATGTTTGAAGGATCTTAAACATAACAGTCTTTCAGTGCGATTTCATAATGTGGCAGAAATGTAGAATATAAAGCCCTTGTAAGAAAGTATTGCATTGAAACATCATTTTCTTGGATTATTGGCTGCCAAATCCCACCTCCTCACCCAAACACAAAAATGTGCAAGACACTAATATCACACATTCAACTGAAATATGTTACTTCGGAAGTTGTGCTGAATGACAAGGGGAAAAAGATCTCATGTTTATCAGAACAAAGTTTTAATTTTCTTTTGGCTCATTTTTTTGGTTTGTAGCCTACAGACCGGTCACACCAAAACATGTAAAATATAAAAGTTTGTGCACATGTATAATACGAAACCAGGAACAGGCACTTAACCTGTCTCTGAATAAGGCACGTTTTTCTCAAGTGTCATTATCACATCCTAAATGTGAATGTGTGGAAACATCATCAGTAGCTGCATTAAGTGCTGAACTGTGGAATTAAACTATAAAAAAATGTTTGCCTTTTTTGTGAACTCTTTCTTGTGAAACTGCTGTATATTTATTCCATGGTACAATGTAGGTAGTGTGCAGTTTAACACTTTAGAAAGCATTGAGTCCTCTGTTTTGATTTGCTCCCATTTCTCTCATCAGCCCCGGCTCCAGCTGAAACAAGCCGCTGCTGTCACTTGAAGAGCTACGATAAACTCCCTGAGCACCAAACAGCGGGAAAAGTTAGTGACTAGCTGGTGAACATTTATTTAGGGGGGAAAAAAGGATGGATGTTTGAGACCAGAAAGGAGCCAAGAGTTGAGTAATTTTGCATTAATTTTCACCATATCAACAACACACCTTCAAATGAATGTTAATGAATTATTTCTTGCCAAGATATTTTCTATTATGACTTTATAATGTAAAAAGACTGATATAGAAGCTGTTAACAAGCAATGGAAATAAAAAACTTCTTCTTTAAAGTGGTATTTTGTCAAAGAGTCTTTAGAATCCGCATTTAAACTTTCTGTACACACACTAACAGTTTATTTAATAATTTCTTTAGGACATTTTCAGCAATGGCAAGTTTGGCAGAATGACTGAAATTAGAATCGCTTCTAGAGCACTTATCATTTCATGGGAATCGCTGCTTTAACTGAAGCCAGGGTTTCCATCCCTCCCCTAGTGCAGTATTTCTCCTCTGTGTGTGTGTGTGCTTACATGACAGTGTGTGCATATCCTCCACAGCACAGAAACATTTTATGCACCCCAACACAATTTAATTTAGTTTAATCTCAGCCCTTCCACTGGGAATGCAACATATAATTAAACTTTATGGAACTGCCCTGCAGCTCAAGCAGAGCAGCAGATTGTCTCACACACGCCGACTCACAAAGACAGAGGATGCAAAATAATTTGTGTCAATGCATAATCAAATCATTATATAACTTATGATTCAAAATTCAGCATCTTAAAATAAATATTGATAAATCCTGAGAGCATGTGATGCATAACTGAAAGAACAGCATGAATATCTGCATAAACCATAATGCTTATTTTATATTACATCAAAGTGGGTGGATTTCATTGATTTGATTTTGCGCTTCATTATTTCTCAATTTATATGAAAATCACTGTGGATGCTATAACACCAGTTATTAAGAACAACACATAGACATTTGTTAATAGATTTTATCCACTTTTTCTTCATGCTTCTGTCTATTCACAGCTCCTGAGTGTTACATGTGCTGCTTTTTTTTTAGGTTACTGAGGACATAACATGATCATCTGTCTATCTGGATAGGGCTTAGAGTGGTACACTTTCCATGAAAAAGGAGTGGTCAGGACAGGAATGATTCAGTTATACCGGGCTTAAGGTCTGAGGGCATCGGCAGGGAGATTGACTAAGCCCAGATACGGATCAGATATTGTGTAACCTGTGGATGAACATATGTTGCACAACAGGTGCCTCCAAAGACAAAGAAAAAGATGGGTCTACATGCATTCATGCATCACATACGGACACCTACTGGGTGCCTGCCGTGCTTTCTGCAGCCTAGGGAAAGGCCAGGGGTGTTTTGTTGATGCATCTCTCTGTATCCACCTTATATGTGGAACAAAGGCCTGCTCCTCTGAGACCTCCTGCATCTCCTGCTCCTCTTCTCTCCTGACCTAGTTTACCTGATTGATTTCTAACTAGCTGGCCAACACGTACAGTCCTCAAGTGTAGTCAAAGGATCCATGCAATGCAAGGATCCAGGTTACAGTTTTGCTTTAGATTGAGGAGTTATTCTCTACTTAATTCTATGCAAATATAAACTCTCACATGAACACATGTGAAATTTGACAGCTGACGATGCAGTACAACCATCTTGTGCAGAACTGTTTTTCCATAAAGACGCAGATTCAACAAGTTCTGTAGGCAAGTCCATTTCCCAAGCAACATGAGTCTTTTCTTCTCTCCAAGTAACCTTAGTACAGTCCATCTGGGTCCCACATACACATACACTTACACACACAATTACAGAGTGTACTGCCAGTACTGCTCCTAACACCCCCTTCATGTCCCTTTGGCCTTGCAAAGTCTGTTTCTCACACGATCACACTATTTATAAATTTTCTTTTCTTGCTTTCTTCCCAGTCTGAGCTCGATCATCACAACCAGCGACTGTCACATAATTCCAAAAATGATGATTCATTCCTAATATTATATTCATTCAGCGCTATTATTCCAGATATAAATGAGACACTACATGGGCACTACACTGACTCTGCCAGTATTTATATGCAAAGTTGAGTCAAGCTATGGCTATAGCTTGTAGAATGCCTGTTTGTGGCACATAACCTGGGGCTTTGTCTTCATTAAGCACCGTGCTCATACTGACATTGCTTCCCATCTATTGATAATACATGGGAAACAAGCAACAAAATGAAACCTACTAGTGGCAGTGCACAAAATGGCCATAACATTAAAACCAAGAGTTTTCTGTCACAATGCAATATTCTGGGGTCCTGAAATTCATTTAAATTCAATTGAATTTAATTCAGTTTTATTTTTATTGTGCTCAATCCCAACAAAGTCACCTCAAGGCACTTTTACAGACACAATCCAATTTAATCCATTTCATTGTAGTCCAATTATAATCCAGCTAAAACGAAACCATGTACAAAGGCTACAGCTCCTTGAAACAGCCAATCCAAGTTTGAATCCTGGCCTTCATAGGCCTTTTGTTGCATGTCATTCCCCACTCTCTCTGACCCCCGTTCTTGTCAAGCTATTATAGAATAAATGTCAAATAGCAAAAGAAATCAACAGATTGTGTAGCCCAGCTTCTAATCTCCCTCACTAAGTGAGTTCCTGTTGACCGTTGCTGTAGTGACGCTGTAAGTCTTGCGATATTTGAGCTGGCCCTTGCGAGATTTCGGCACCAAAAGGGGATTAAAGATGGCAGAAATGTGCCGGTGTTTAGTTGGGTGGGACGCCAGGACAGACTACGGCTGCAGGTAGAGTGAAACAAATCAGTGTACCGCTCGGATCATGTTTAAACGTTCGTTCCTGAGTGTTGTGCCCCTCAACTTGCAGATGCCACTACTGTGAGCAAGCCACACCGCAAGTACTCATTTCAGTGTTTGGAATTGGTGAGTACTAGTAGGCCTGTGTGTGCAGTATACCGGTTCGTACCGAAAACCGGTGTTTATTTTTGTTATGATATACATTTTTCATATACCGCTATACCGAGAATAGCGCAGACAGCGGAACGTACGCAGTGGGGAAGTATTTCAGTGGGGACCGATTTCACCACTGGACACAAACACCCAGCACATGAAAAGGAAAGTTTTGAACTGAGACTAGCTGTGAGAGTGAAGCACGAGTTAATGACTCAGAGGAACTAATTCCAAAAAGAGGAGCCATGTCTGTGGTTTGGAAGTTCTTCAGCGTTTATCCAGTTCCTAAAGGGGCACGCTTGAAAGTGTAAATATACTAGATTCCTTTCCTGGTTTATTACAGGTGAAATCTCTCATAGGATGTTCAGTGATAAAGATTGTTAACTGCACAGATTATTCAAACTATGTTACATAAAAATGTTTTACTTTGACTGCAACTGTTATCATTCTAATTATTTAACATAATTACTGTCTGCTAGCCTGTTGGTAACCTCTCTGTTAAGGGGTTTTGCATTTGCCTCTCTGGACATGAAAAAAAACATGATACAGTCCTTATTAAAGTAAAATAGGCTATTTAAAGCCCAAGTGCAGAAATTCTTTTTTGGAAGATGATGTGGGTAAGAATACTCTTGTATAAAAAAAAAAAAAAAACTGTGATATACCGTAAAATTGATATGATTAAAAAAAAAAAACGTGATATGAAAATTTTGCCATATCGCCCAGCCCTAAGTACTAGTGTGGTTATGCCAATGTTACTATGCTAAACGGCGCTAGCCGTAGCTATGCTACTCTTATGTTTACATTGTTACAATGAGATGTTAAGTTCAAGAGGTTGTTGCTGCCCTCTCTTTCAGTGACGTGACAGCTTAAAATATGATAATGTGAAGTCTGCTATAATGAAGGCTTATGAACTTGTACCAGAGGCATACAGACAGAAGTTCAGAACTTACAAAAAAGCCCAAAATCAGACCTACATGGAGTTTGCCAGAGAAAAGGGGTCTCTGTTTGACAAGTGGTGTGCTTCATGTAACATTTCAGACCTCAACTCTCTAAGAGAAATGATCCTGTTAGAGGAGTTTAAGAATTGTCTGCCAGAGCGTATAACAAAAAGTGAATAATTTGTCTGCTGCAGCTGTGTTAGCTGATGAGTATGTTCTAACTCACAAGACTGTATATCACTCTGTTATGTCCAAAACTCCTTCTGCTGTACCTAAAATTGTGCAGAACAGCAGTAAAGAGTGCTTTTATTGTCATAAAAGTGGGCATGTCATAGCTAACTGTTTAGCATTAAAGCGGAAGTCTCAGACCGGATCTCAGCCCCAACCGAAAGGAATGGGACTGTTGAAGGGGGGATCGGATCTGAGTCTGACACCTGCTGGAGTTGGTTGTACCCTTGAACCATGCTATGAACCATTTGTGCTGGACGGATTGGTTTCCCTCACAGGAAA
>JAOXYM010000007.1:23119888-23130933 GCA_028567055.1 Leptatherina wallacei | reverse complement strand
GTTTGTATGTAAAGCACCTTGAATTGTCCTGTACATGAAATGTGCTATACAAATAAACTTGCCTTGCCTTGCCTATATGAATCTAATCTATTATTATTTTTTATCAAACAATGTATAAGGATTAGAGTAAAATTTTGCACTCAAGGGCCTTGCAGATTGAACAGGCTCTTGACACAGGCAACTTAATCAAAGCAAATGTGTCCATTGGGTAAAAAAAAAAAAAAAAAAACACCCACCAAGGCAGGTTTTGTATTATTAGAATAACCACTTAAACTCTTGTTCCTGGTAGGCCTTCTTTCCCTAGGTGCAGGCTGTTCTGGAGAGGTTGTCATCTTTCTAAATAGAGGAAGTGGATTTCATTTTTTTGTGCTTTCTCAGGAACAGTGTTTTGGACATTACCCTCCACTCAATTCCCTCATAAATGATTTATTTTCAATTAGTTGTTTAAAAAAATGCTGTAATGAAATAGTGAAAGAAGAAAAAAAAGCACTATTCATCAAAGAAAAAAAATGTAAGATAAAAGTTAATGTAAGGGATGGGGGTTCCTTCACTTAATCCTTTGTTTCGCCACATTCCACAACAACGGCTTTAGTTATGCCAGACACTCGGATTCTTATCCATTTTCCAAGGAAGCAACACAAAATCAGACATTTGGAGACCTTTCTGCCAAGGACTGCCAAAATCTTGGCAAGTAGGAGAAATCATGATGTCTGATGATGTCACACCCAAGAAAAATTTATTTGTTAGGGTAGATAGAAACAGGGTCTTCTTATTGCTTTGCAGGATATGCGAACATGCAGATACGCGACACAAATTGCCATGCATTTCCAGCAACACTTACTGTTTAGCAATTGGAGAAATTTGTTAACCTACACCAGTAAATAACTGTAACTAATTAGCATGTCTGGAAAGTTTCTCATACACTGTTGCTACTAACAATAAGTACAACAAATATTTTTCATATTCATTTGACTTATTCTCTGTTTGTTGCTGTTGGTTAAAATAACTCTGGTGGGCTTTTTAATTGTCTTTTTAAAGTAGCACTACATAACTTTCTGACTTTAAAGCTCTGTGCTTCTTAGTTGTTTTGATGGCACAGTGGATTTTTTTTTCTGTACATTCCTGAAGCGCTCATTACCTTGCGGCACACCGAGGCTGAGAAACCGCACATCAACTTTTTTCTGTCCCTGCACATTGCTTTACAGCAGCATTTCACTTTATGGCACTGCATCACATGCTAGCAAGAGGATATTAGCACTGGCCGTTTTGACCGTGCATCATGGCTGACTCAGCAAAAAAACCCAAGAGGATATTAATAAAATTAAAGAGTTGACGTCACTCTAATTTTTACTTGCTGGGGACAGCTCAGAGAAGAGAAAGTTTGCAAGACGGATGCCAAATAATTTCAGAAGTGTGGCTTTAAGTAAAGTTCAGTACAATGCAGTCTTGTAAGACTGAACTATAATGCATTAGCCTCATACAAAAACTAACATTGCCATCTAGCTGCATCTACTCTGGATGCTATCATTTACAGAAGAAGTGCAGCCTACTTGAATTGCTGAGGAATATTGAGGTATTGCTCTGTCTGTTTTTCTCTTTCTTTTCCTCTCTTCCTCTTGTCTTGCATTCCTTTGCTGAAACAGCCATGGTGCGTTCAAAATGGCCGGTGTATTTACATCCATTTGCTAGCATGTGACCACTAGCAGTGTCCCGGATGAAAAAGTTGTATAGTGCAGTTTCTCAGCCTCGGGATGCTTTTGGGCAGCGACTGCTTCAGAAATGCACATGATAGATGTCACTGTGCCATCAAATGAGTCTGGAATGTGGAATCCTAAGTTCATAAAGTCACATAATGCAACTTTAAGATAAAAATACTGTGGCAGGACATAGGAGGGCCCGGGCAGGGATTGAACCCACAACCTCCCAGGTGAGAGTCATGTGTGCTGACCAGTCAGCCAAAGGGATATCTCTGTGGCCAAGTAGCCAGGGAACATGATCAATCGGAGGCATAGTGACAGGACCCACACTGTCACAATACGAACAAACAAACAAATGAAATCCAAGTTATTCCAATATATAGATTTATCAAACATACATTGAATCCAGTTTGCACCCTCTGCAATTGAATGTCCATTGAAAGAAATGTAGAATTATGGGGGCTATCTGCTCCAGATTGGTGTTTTCTGGGCGCATAAACAGGCTGTGAATCACTGGATCAGAAGGAAGAATTCACAGCTAAACAAATGTAGGCCACCTTCCAGGCCAACCCACTCTGCTGGCAGTCGTGCACGGCCGTGATGTCACACACAGACACATATGGGCATGTACAGATATTGTATGAACTTTACAAATTGAGCACTTATACACTTCTAATAGTATTCCAGCCATGTGCTCACATATCTCACAGTTTATCAGTGCTGCCCCTCCTTGAGTCTTTTGTTAACTCAATCAGTATTTTTTTCCACTCTCAATCTTTCTGATTTAAATTTTGATAAATGTGGCCCTTGTGTTGCTGTTGTAATCTTTATTTTTTCAAGTAGCTATTTCTCCAGTTGGTGCACTTATCGTGTTTGCAGAGAAATTGACAGTATTTCTTTTGTCCACAGCGAAATAATCCTTTTTCCAGTGTGGACATATAGCTTAAAGTTGTAAGTGGCTCAAAAGAACAACACAGAAATGGAGGGGATCACTGTCTTTCAAGCACCATCAATAAAGAGGGGCAAAGAACACTTTTATCTCATAGGCTGTAACATATCTTTTTACCCTGTACTTTTTATTCTAGCCTACTAACAGCATAAATACAGGCCATTTATTTAATGGGATTAGGAGATAAGGCTGCTTTCAACTTGACCAGGCCACCAGCGCTACACAGAAATCCTCTCTTGTCCCACAGCCTGAGGCTAATACTTGTGCTAACTGCAAACACCATCATCCAGATGAAAATGGGAGGGGTGCTACAAAAAAATCGAGATGATCCTAGCCAGTGGGCCTTTAGCCTGGGTGATTTATCTCCTTCCCTGCCTTCTGCTTTGGGAATGTGGGAAAAGAGCATGTGGCTTGCACGGACTGCGGCACAAATGCCTCAAAACATCTCTGTTGATCTCAAACTGGATCAGATTAAAGAAAGTAAAACAAGGGAATAAGTCTTTTTCGTCACAAGGCTCATTAATAAATATTCACAGCTTTAGCCGGGCTTATGTGAATAAATTAACATTCATGGTGGCAATTTCACAAGGACATAAAATCGGCAGCGCTTACACTGGCGAACATGAAGTATTCATCTATTATTCAGTCTTATTGCTGTTGTATCTACACAATGGGGACAACCATTAAAAAGTGTCCTGGCATAGTTTGTTGACAGGGTTCAAGACCTGTCGCGATCAGCCACCCATTTGATGCCAGCTGGCTATTTCTGCCAATGAGAAAAGTTAAACAGCAAAGAAAAATAGTGATGCTTTGTCATTAGTCTGCAGTTCTTGTTATTTCCATGTGGGGGTGTGGCACAGGGCATAAACTTATGGCAGAAAAGAACAAGATGCTCCATCCCTGACATTATAAAAGATCAAGGAGCTCTAAAAGGTCGCGTTGCCATATTCTCATTCTCTGCAGTATTGACACTTGGTATTTCTCTGATCTTTTGCTCTAATTAAAAAAAGAAAGAAAAACAGTTGCCAGGGCTGCAATTCAAGTGTGTTTGTGAGCTGCTTTAAGACTGTTGTGGATGTTAGATAGTCTTACACAAGACAAAAAAAATCAGTCTTTAAGATTTACACTTAACTGTCACATGAGCAGAATTACATTAGTTTTGATTTGCAACTTTGTCTGTCTTAGATATGATAACAAGACAAGACGACGTAGGAAAAGTGTTGTCATTGTCAGTTTCTGAGTCAGACATCTGGTGATATGTTGTATGATGTCCATTGTGTTAAATGTTCATATTCTGTCCATTCACACTATTCACAGTTTATTTATATTGTTTGCCAGCCACACTTTGAAACAACAGCTACAATGGAAAAATATCACTGAATTGATACTGACAAACAGTCATAATCTCCCTTTTATGCAGCCTGATCAAGAATGTTTCAAAGATTTGTTGAATCTTGACTCTGAGTGTTTGAGGAGCTGAGACAGAATGGAGGGTGTAGTTGTTGGCATTTGAGGCAACAGTTGAGGTGATTTAAGGGCCAAACAACACTAGTCACTGAATTTATTGTTGCATATCAGAACTTAGATTCTGGATTGTAGATATCTTAGGTGGAGGGAAGCACACATTGGTTTGCAATTATGAAAATCAGCTATATAACAATGGGATTGTTTCTGAGCATTAAAGTGCCACATGTGAAAATAACTGAACTCTTGCCACATGCTCTGCAGTACACTAGCCAAAGCAATCCAGCTCCTTTTTGTGCACAACAAAATCATATAAAGACAAGATTAAGCAGCCACATTCAACTCATCATTTCAAGGAAATATCAAAAAAAGACATTTGTAGAAATGTTGGCTATCATCACCTAGCCATTACAAGTAGAACAGAACGTCCTTGGGAGTAGGTGAAAACAGGATGATAAATAAATTAAATCCCTGTCAGGAGATAAGTTATAAGTGCCAGCATGTCCTGCAACAATTTCAGTCCATGATTCATATTATTCAAGTGTTTGTTTTATAGCAAGTTTGGGCCGAGTGGAACAGTGAGATGAAGACAAGCTGGAAACTGAAGCATGTTATAGATACAGATGACATATACATAAACAGAAACACACATTCTTGTTTTTCTGTCTTTGTGATTTCAAGGATTGCTTTGCCCTTTACCTTAATCCTTCTCACCACAACTGAATGCCTAACCTACAACATAGTTTCAAACACTCCTTTAAAATTGGGAAATGCAGCATTATAGTTTTGGTTTCTACAAAGCTGTTGGACCCAACAAGTATAGAGAGATCCTGGATCCCACAAACACAGAAAGACTTGTCCATACAAACACGATGTGTGAGTTCAAACTGAGTTCAGTGAGTTCTTCTGACTTAAAAACAGACCAGCATGCATCAGACATACCTTCTAATCTCACCATTCCTTCTGTCTCCCTCAAAGTCCCAAACTCAATCTGTCTGTAAAGATGCAGTGTGTAACAAGATCAGGTAAGATATTGATTCTATTATTAAAAGCCATCTTTTCTATCAGTGTGTAATCACTTTGTGAAATCAATTGTCATGTTTTTATTACATTAAATGAACCATTTATCTATTTGTGCTACAGATCCATTTATACTGCCAAGACAAGTAGCATTAAGAGAGCCACAAAAAAGGAAGTGGAGGAAATAATGCTTTGTGAATGCCGCTGTACAAACAGTTTAGCGTGTGCATTTAAAAAAGGGGGATAATAGTTATTATGTAATGCAGAAAGGCAATGAATAGCTGTCTGAATTAAACTTGTCAAAGACAAAAAAAACTGAAAATGCATAAGAGAATTCAGGAAAGGCAAATAGAAAACAAGAATAAACATTGGTGTTGCTTTACCTGTATGACAATTGTTGATGGACCAATATCTTCAGCGATGCCAAAGTAGCTCAATTTCTCCTGAACATGTGAGCTTAAATACGCTTACCAACCACTTATGGTACAACTTGCTAGTACTGGGTTAGACCCCTTTTTGCTTTTAAAACTGCCTTAATTCTTGGTGGCATTGATTCAACAAGGTGTTGAAAACATTCCTCAGAAATTGAGCTCCATATTGACAAGATAGCGTCACACAGTTGCTGCAGATGTGTCAGTTACACATCCATGATGAGAATCTCTTATTCCACTACATAGTGACACAATAATGGTACGAATCATAAACGTAACTAATGCGTAACTCATGATGAACTAATGCCTTAATAATCCAGGATCTATTATGAATTCCTGTTGCTCATCATGAGTTAATGATGATCTTAAGGTGGATACATGTGATTTCTTCATCAATTAATGAACATCAGTTCTCTGTTTTTAAATTGTATTATTTACCTTATGAAAATAATATTAATAAGACTATAATAATAATAACACCCCAAGCTTCCCACCCACTCATACCAACCATCCAGGGCGGCCACTACCTGAATACCCGCCCTAACCGATGTAATGTGTTGATTTCCCTGATTTAATGTGTTGCATTAAAATAAGACATGGCGTGGAAAACAAATCTGGTTCTGACCTCTGCACAATCCAGGTCGGGAGTATTAGTACATTAGTTCACTGTTAATTCATACATTCATTGATATGTCGACAAATTTGCCACTTTATACCAAAATTTATAATTTAGTTTCTTGCCACAGATTTTTCTAAAATGTAAAATGCACTCAAAGAATTAACAGAATCAATTAATGTTCATTGATTAATGATCTATTACGTCTGAAGTAATCACAGGATTTCATGATAGATCCTGCTTTATTTATCCATCTATCCATCCATCCATCCATCCATTTTCTACCGCTTGGGTCATGGGGCGGCATTCTGAGCAGGGAAGCCCAGGCTTCCCTCTCCTCAGCCATATTTGCCAGCTCATCCGGGGGGATCCCGAGGCGCTCCCAGTCCAGCTGACAGATGTAATCCCTCCAGCGTTTCCTGGGCCTTCCCTGGGGTCTCCTCCTGGTGGGATGTGCCCAAAATATATGACCAAGGGAGACATACTGCATTAATCAATACATTAGTTCATCAAGAGTTATGCATTAGTTAAGTTTATGATTTGTACCATTATTGTGAAGTGTTAGCCACTACAACTCAACTCAACTCAATTCAACTCAACTCAACTCAACTTTATTTATAAACAACCACAACTGAAACAAAGTGCTGTACAATAATAAACACAGCATCACAAGCAAATAAAACAATTAGCAAGGAAATAAATAATAAAATAATTGCTTATTGTTTTTAAGGCAAGGCAAGGCAAGTTTATTTGTATAGCACATTTCATGTACGGGACAATTCAAGGTGCTTTACATACAAACATTAGAAACATTACAGCGGGGTGCAGAAAGCATTTAAAACAATTCCAACATTCCTACATCCCGAAGGTGGTCTATTGGATTGAGATCTGGTGAGCGTCGAGGCCACTGGAGTACGGTGAGCTCATTGCCATGTTGAAGAAACTAGTTTGAGATGATTGGAGCTTTTGTGACGTGGTGCATTATCCTGCTGGAAGAAGCCATCAGACAAGGGGTACACTGTGGGTGTAAAGTTTTCACGGTGCCATGTGTCAGAGTGCCAGTGGTAAAGAAGGAGAGAATTACATTTGCACCAGTCGAAGCTCTCTGCCTTTTGTGTGGTTTATCCAAGCGGCCGCTACAGTGTGATTTCCCAGCTTCGGTATTCTGCAGGGCAAAAACAGCTCCAGGAATGTACATAATAAATGTCAGTGGAAACCTATATAATGTTTCTTTAATAATAATGATAATCATAATAATGGCACACTCTGAAAAACAGACTTCTTGAGATCAAATATAAGTGACAGAGATGAAAAATAAAAAAGAAGATTATGGAGATATAAACAGATGAACTGGTCTGTCCTCTACATAACTTTCCACTGCCATTAAGGTTCCATACGCTTTTAGAGCTAGTGTAACCAGCTCACTCTTGGTCCTGGCTGGTCCAAGCAACCTTCAGACTCATTACTCTCTCTGCATTGTGAATGTGAATGATGGAAGGGACGGCTGGCTTGTCGTTTCCGGCAGCAGTTTATTCCGAAGACAAACATACAGATGCTAGTCCGAACACAGTTAACGCTTACGGGAAGCTCACATACAGCACACTCAAGCATGTCTGTGTTATCACTCACCATAACAATTTATATTACAAATGCATAACACAGAAAATATGCATCTGAACAAAACATATATAGATGCTAGTTAGACATGGTTGGCTCTTACAGGAAGCTTACATGCTGCATGCTATAAAAGAAAGGAAGCCTGTTTAGCATGGGGAGGTTAGCGAGTTTACATCACCAGTATTGCATTTTACCACTACTTGGGCATTAAAGTACAATTGAACCACTCATCTTATATTTAAGTAGTAGGCTAGTTAGAAAATATACCAAACACCCATGTTCACAAAATAGGTACCGATGCAAATCATAACACAATATAGCGCGGAGTACTACACCAAATGACTTACCTGAGGTATCTATCTCATCAGAGGGAAAATTCTGCCACAGCCAGTGGCATTTGATGACGAGTGCTGAGAGAGGGCGCCTGCGAGCCATCATCTCCAAATGAATATGATTTAGTATCTTGGGAGGCAAGTGGACTAATATATCACATTAATTCCTTTACACTAGACTTCATTTTGGTTCAAAATCAAGCCCTTACACAACATCTTACTCTACTTTCTTAGCCACACTCATACACATATACTATCTGTGAATGAAGATCACCAGTGTATTGTGGCATCAAAGCACATAAGTACTTGGCAGCTGGAAGCAACAAGAATAATCCAAAAAGACAACACACATGGCCTACTGTATACTGAAACATCTGCCTTCCATATACAGCATTAGCACATAATGTAGACAGCTGTAGAATCTCAATGCCTTCAGAGCTTTTCGTCTCAGTGCTTTTCTGAGGAAAATACTTTTTTTTTCCAAAAGGTCATGCACTGGGGTATTTAACAACCCCCCCCCCCCCCCCTGCACCTCCACCCGCCCAGACACTACTGTATGTTTAGACGATTACCTCAGTTTAACCTCGAGTCTGTGTGAATCCCACATACTGTAATGTGACCTTTTTCTATTTCTCAAAATATCCAGTCATGTTTAAACAAAACTATTTTTCTTTTCACCTTCAATTTGATATTGATCTATTGCAGTGATAAAATCTAAACTAAATGCATGTTCAACATAGCCAAATGCCTCTGTGTTGCAGTCACTTATTGTAACCTTCAATTTTGATTGAACGGGACTGGTATGAAATATGAAATATCTATAAGTATTGAGTTATATTGTATTAATACAGCAAATAGTTGACAATTTGATGTCCCAATGTTTTTAAGTTAAAAAGAAAAAAGGAAGAAAGTAAGAGGTTTTTAAAATATCTGATGAGTCTGAAATAGTGCCTATAAAAGGGAAGAGTCAAACAAAAAATACACACAAGTACACTGTATTCAGCTTCATCATATAAATGAATAGAAAACCAGTTCAGCCACTTCTATAAAATTAGCATGCCCATAGAGTGACTTATTTAAACTTTTGACTTTTAGTGTCTGCTGTTCTGTGGACATATTAGTTGTCATTCATCTCAGGTAGTTCTGGGCAGCTTCTCTCTGCATGAGGTGCTATTCTGTTCTATTTTCTTCCGTTGTCCCACTTTACACTCCATGTTCATCTTGTATCACTGGTCCAAGGAACAACGTGCTAAGCCAGGTCATATTTTACACTTTTACGTCTTTTTAAACGTGTGCTTTTGCATGCATGATGGCCCATGCTAGTACAACCCCTCTGCTATGCTGCCAGAGCAGTTGTCCTTGCCTGGGCCGTTCCATTGATAACATTTCAGATGGTGTCCTTTATTCATCTTTATCTATTCCATAAATGAAACAAATAGTATGTCTTTCTCACTGCTCTGACAACTGTTGCAGCAGTGTGTATGTTCAGTAGTGTGCACAGTTTGTTTCTTACTTGTTCAGGCTGTTCCTTACAAATAAAGATATATATATTTATCTTAGTCAGTCAATTTCCAGCCATTGGAAATTACATGCAGAATCACAACAGAAAATACGGTGGGACAACTTTATCCAGAGCGTAAAATTACTCGGCTCAAATAAGGCATTTAATAATATCTCATTCTGCTAGCTGTTTATTGTATATGTGCTTTATTCATATGTGTATATATATATATATGTGTGTGTATTCAGCTAAGAGAAAGTTGTTATACGTGCCGACACTGAGCAATTTCCTTTCCTTATATTCTTTTCCTTTTTTCACAGAGTAGAGGAAATTCTTTGCAAACAAACATGCTTACCCATAATTTACTAAGTAATTTTATTCACAAACAATTGCACAATGAAATGGGTTCAAAACACTTAGAATGGAATTTTACACTCAAATGGAGTTTTCCAACAACTTAAACCACACCCCGTGTGGGCGTGTCATTCAAAGCCACACCCCTTTCATCTTTCTGACGTCATTCGCGTGTGGGCGTAATCAGTGCTGTCATATGCGCTCTGAATTTATAAATAGACCTTCCTGCATCATTTGGCCCACATGCAAGTTGCTCTTGCAAGAGGGAGGTCTAGTTTGCTCCAAGCACCGGACATACTTCCTTTACCCACCCATTCTCTAGCAGAATGAAGGTCTAGGCTCTTCGATGGGCCAGACGTTTTTTTGGGGTAGTTTTTCTTTCGCCCATTCTTTTACAGAATGAGGGTCTAGGCACTTCGATGGGCCAGATGTTTTTTTTTTTTTTGTTTTATGGATGGATGGATGGATGAATGGATGGATGGATGGATGGATGGATGATGGATGGATAGATTCATTCATTCATTCGTTCATTAATTCATTAATTCATTAATTCATTCATTCATTCAGTCAGTCAGTCAGTCAGTCAGTCAGTCAGTCAGTCAGTCAGTCAGTCAGTCAGTCGGTCATTCATTAATTCAGTCATTCATTCATTCATTCAGTCAGTCATTTTTTCCCTTTGATCATGTATTGGTTGTGCTTAGATAATTTTCTGATGGTGCTTTGTCAATGTATCATCATCAAAGAATAAACAAAGTATCATTAATGCATTTTTCAAAGCATTGTAAAGGCATCAAAGCATCATGAACGAAGGAACAAACACATTTTTTTTCCGTTAAAATCTTCAGCACATAAAATCAACCTTACATTGAAATGATGTGTATTAGGGTGCATCAAAAAACACAATTCTTGAATTTTAATATGGCTGGGTACTAAAAGTGTTCCAATATATGTAGAAATATTCATTTCATTCATTCATTTTCTGTACCACTTAATCCATGAAGGGTCGCGGGTGGGCTGGAGCCTATCCCAGCAAGTATCAGGCGAGAGGCAGGGTACACCCTGGA
>JAOXYM010000007.1:23102090-23119788 GCA_028567055.1 Leptatherina wallacei | reverse complement strand
TTTGGCAATTAAACAAAAAATTGCACTTTTTGCGAAATTTCACAAAAGTTCATGTGTTAGGTGGCACCCCTAAATCTAAATGGAATTCCTCAAAACTTTGCAAAAGTCATTTCTATGTTAATCGGAACAAAATGAAATGCCAGTCAAATTGATATTTTGAAATTAAAATTTCCCATTCAAATTTGATGCACCCTAATATATATAGTGCTGTCATTCGATTAAGATCTTTAATCATGATCAATCGCATATTAATCGTAGAATTCTTTTCTATTGTTTTTCTGTTATTTTATTTGATCAATTTCATTTTATTGCCATTTTAACCATTTATAACAGGGTATTATAATTATCTAATAATTATGTAATGTTATAATACTTATTTAAGCTGTTAAGAAGCCTACATAGACTCTAAACAGATGATTAAACAAATTTGTTTTTTTCTTAATATTGTAGTTGTCATTGCATGAGGTTGTGATTTCTGAGCTCCATTGAATGCATCCCTGATGCATGGCAAGCTGTGTGTCACCGCACCTTTAAGTTTCATTTTCTATTCCTCAACCCGTGGCCAGCTAGAGTCTCCTTCTCCTGCATTATTTGGAGAACTTAGTTGAGAAAATACCTCAGTCTTGTTCTGAAAACCATCTTGCAGAACTTTAAAGCTGAACTGTCTGTGTAAAAGATCCATTCTGAGGCTGTGTTGCTACAGAAAAATATCCTGCTTCCTACATCCCTTCCTGAAATTATGCCGACAGTGTGTATACCGACAGTGTGTGCGTTAATCACACGTTAAAAAAATTATTGCCGTTAAAAGGAATTTGCGTTAACACAATAACGCGTTAACTTTGACAGCCCTAATATATATATATATATATATATATATACACACAAGTGTCCTGAGTTAACTCGTAATTAATCGCATATTGATTGCAGGATTTCTTTTAAATCTTTTTTATTATTTTTTTTTATTTCTAACAAGACATTTATCATTGTATAATACTTATGTAAGCTGTTAGGAAGCCCACATTTACCCTAAACAGATAATTAATCCTAATTGTTTCTATTGTAGTTGTCCTTGTGAGTTCTACAGACGTGAATCCTTTATCTGAAGCCATGAGAAAGGTCATTGGTAACCTTCATCAGTAATAAGTAATCATTCAGGTACAAGGACTAAGCAAAAAAAAATGAGAAAGAAACAGTGTCCCCTCTAAATACTTTGGAAGACCTCTAAAAAACCTGGAGAATGAATGCTCAAGGCCACTTTAAAAGATTACTGGAAAGTTTGGTTTCTTGGAAAGAAAACATCAAGAAATGAGGGGTGGCTCACAACTTTTGCATAGACCTGTTCCTATTGCACATTTTAAACATTTTATGGGGAAATTGGGCCTGACCACAGCAGCCCTCCAACCGCCTACAAACATTTCAGAAACACGTGTCTTTTCAAGTTTAGGATTCAAACACTTGGAAGTTTACCAGCAGATCAAGAGCATGTAAAAATAGAGTTGGACCACCAAAGAAAGAATTTCAGACTACTAATAAGCACAAGCATGTCATCTGATTGCACTAGTGAATTAGACTGATTATGCCATGGGGGCAATTATTAATACCTCTACCTGCTCCCAGTGGTAATTTTATAATAAATCTGAAACCATGAAATGTTTTTAATTGTAAGAAAATATTGGAAATTTAAATGAAAACTGAATCTGTTTTAGCCCAGATGCCTTTTGTAAATTGGTCCTGATATAGCTGTTTTCACACATGCGCTACATCCCCAAAATGTCCCAAAAGATGTTCTGCAGAGCAACATGTGAGAACACAAACATTCACAAAATTAATTCCTGACTAACTGCAAATTCTTTCCAGCTGACTCCTTTGTAATTTCTGAAAGATTGCCTAGTGAAATAACATGTGAACGTTGCAGTTACTGTTCTTCAGCATTAACTGCATGCAAGTGTGTGTGTCCGTAAGAGTTGCTTCACACTCTTTCCACCTGACCTAAATGACACAGCAAACACTAGAAACAGAATTCCCACCCATATTTAAATAACTCTGCAGAAGTCCTTGGCCTTTAAGTTATTGCCTTCATCTCATTAACAATCTAGTTTTTGCAATGTGTTCTGCATTCTGAGTTGCAAGAGTGAGCACAATCCCAAAATGGATTTTAAATATGTATACGAACAGTTCAGTTTCACATGGAAGCTCTTAGACTGACATACAGTGGATACAACCTACAGTCGTATCCACTGTATCAGTCAATCTTGGGAATTTTCTGACCACTTCTGACAAACACAGTTAATGAAATAATTTCAAGCACATAAAAAACTGAAGATAGTAATGAACCATATAATTCTAAAACTTAAGGAATTAATCATACGTCACTCCCATATTGGCAAATGGGAGTGACAAGCCAGAATTAGAGAGAAGTTGTGTCTTTCTGCCAAACACACCTGAAGCTACTGCCAAATGTCTGCAAAGTGAAGCAGCTTAAACAAACATCTAAAACAAAGTTTTATTGGTGCATATCTGTAATTACACCAGTGTACGTGTACATGTAGTGATGTCAATTTGATACTACCCTGACAACTTACTTTCTTTGAAATCAGTGGCATCTGTTTGTATAATGGAGACAAACACTCCTCATTCCTAAATGCAATGCTCTCCAGCTGTTAAAACACTGACTTCGTGCTGATGCTCATTCATCATGATCCAACTGCTGCCAAAATATACAGAAAAGAACCCAAAGCCTCACTTGCTCATACAATATAGTTCCCTTCTATTACTTTTCATTGAGGATCATCAAAAGGATTTAGAAGTTATTGTAGCTTGATTTCTGAATCATTCTCCTTCAAATTCAGTTTGGACTTCCAAAGATACAGATGCGGTTGAAATAAGCAAATGGGCTCAGATATTTCCAAACTGCTTTAGGATTAGTGCTTAACTCCATGCTGTTAAAACCACACATGATTCTTCATGCTGTGATGGTTTTAATCAGTGGAACAGTGGCACAATAAGTTTGAGAATGTCCATCCTGACTTTATGGGGTCATCATTACACAAATATGCACACAGGGTCAACACATAAACTCTATAACATGCATTTTATGTACATACTCAATATTCCTCCACCAGCTGCAGTTTCTCTTTCACACAAACACACATTCAAGCACACACACTTACACGCAGTGTAAATGAAATCCCTGCCTCTCTGTGTCGGCTGTTTATTAATGTATTCAGCTGCACACCTCCAGTATTTACCAAGCTCCAGGTGTCTGGCATCCCCTTAAAGGTGAGGACACTTCAGAGGGAGGGGGACAGATTCCTGCAACAGGAGGACAGTTGCATTAAACGGGTGTCACAGAAAAAGACAGGAATCATTTAAGGAAAACTTTCCGTAAATATAGCTTTAAAAGAGCTACTCTTTGGACAATCACTCGAGGTCATGGATTTAATCTCATTGTGTTTCATGGCTTCTATTTCTCCCATCTAAAGTCAACCAGTGGTGCAAATACAACAATTTTAACACCTTTATTGCTCTATGGATGTTTTTGTTGTGAATTGATTACTGCAGTAAAAGTGATGTGCTGGAGAAAGATGTTTCTAGTTCATGTTTTTATAATCTTTACCAGAAACTAAATTATTTTCACATCTATTTCTTTCGAAAAGTTCCACAATCATAATTAAAATGGCAGATGGACGAAAGTTGAGAACAGCCTCACTTTAATTCAATTTTGTAATCTTTTTTCCCATCAGAATTTCCCAAATATAGTGTTTTAAACCCAAATTTAAAAGAAATGTGGAAAAGATCAATAGTCAATCATGATATCATCTTGCAGTCAATTGACAAGTTAATGTCATAATGTGTGGAGAAGAAATGGAGGCTGACAGCCAGGAATCAGCCTGATATGGCAATAACGTTTTTCATTCCAAAAGGACTCCTGTAGCAACACACATGAATACTAGTTAGGATAGACAAGGATCTGGCAATGAACAATTAAAATCAGGACAGAGAGACACACGGAGGGAGCTAATTGTAAATGAGGACCAACATGAGAACTAGAAAAAGAAATCTAACAGGACCAAAATCAGAACTGAAACCCAATGACCATGACAGTAAAATGATGTGTTATCACATTGAGTCTCTTCCTTTTCTTATTTTCTTTATTTTACCAGTAAAGTCGCACAGAGATTACAAGAGCTCTTTTCCAGAGGAGCCCTGGCCAAGACAGCAGCAGTCCAAATTCCATTACAGACAGAAATCATTATAACAACCATACAACAATTTTTCTGCCCTTTAATATTTCACTTGCAGCTGTCAATTAGATCCCAGTATGGTTCACTTGTTGTGACTGCCAATAAAGGACCAGCTCGCATGTTAACTGTGTGATGAGTCCAGATCTCCTTCCAGTTGAAGGGACAGCAGCTTAGAAGGGAGAGAGAGAAAAAAAACCCAGCATGTTCGACCAAAGGTTATGTAATGCCCATCGATTCGGGAGTGTAAACATTCAGCAGAAGCCCCTTACACAATCTGAAGTTTGTGTTCGGTCAGTTCGCTGCATCCGTCTGGGGAAACCATACAGTGGATTTTTCTCCAGATGTCTTTAATGACTTAGAGAATAAATGATCTGTGATGGCGAGGACTGATTCAGTTAAGCTTGGCCTGTGCCTGATGCATTTACTGCTCAACAGATATAGAAAATTGAATGCGACTTTTAAAGTAACCTTACAGAATTCCCATCAAATGTCAAAATATCTTCTTTTAACATATTTCAGGAGGTCTCATTCTAATTTTGGTCTTGCTTTGCAAACTTTTTATCCATTCCCACAGCGGTCTAGCAGCCACGCAGCCAACTGTGGTCCATCATCAACTTCAGATGACCAGCGTCTTTCATTTAGCCACTAGAAAGGGCTGATTTACTCAGAAATGTTATTTATTTTGAATATCAGTAACCATTTGAAATGTTTTTATAAAAGAAGTATTTAAACCCTCAGGAGGGAAATTTTACTGGATTTCCAGCAGGAAAATGGTCACAGTCCACACTCAAGTAATTAGAAACCTGATCCATTCTGGGAAAATTACAAACACAGATAGACAAAGGAATGCTATGACTATTCGAAAGTAGGTTAAGGTTGAGTGAATTAGATGATATTTTACATCTTGTTTTTGTTTTTCCGCATTAGGGCTTTTTAAAATGATATTTCTTCATTTTTTCTTTTTGCCCGTACTGTTGGTAGAGATTGTAGAACAACACAAAACTGACACCACTGTGGAAAAAAATTTAAACCATACAGATGGGAGCCGTATGAAAAAATATGTAACCTTAATGTATCTGGTGAGGGTAGAGCAGCAGAAGCTTTGTTTGTATGACGTGTCCTTCAGCTCATACCAAGATGGAAAGAAACAGCTGAGAAATCATAAGTGAGTGGAAAACCACCAAAAACAAACAAAAACTTAACCCACACAGTAATGAAGTGACAAGTGAAGTCTAGGCCTTAATGTGATGAAGGAATTTTGACTCATTGGCCAACTAGCTAACACTTACGTAAGTTGAGCCCTTTCATATTGGCTTGGTGAATGCAAACAGAAAAGAAGCCCTATAGTTTTTGGAAAAGCTCCCATTTGGGTATTAACCCTTATAGATACTCCAGAAGTGCTTTGCTTGAAAGCTCTAATGTCTTCTAAAGCAAAATCTGTGGGAATAAACACATACAAACAACTTTTTTTTCCTGTTTTGTAACGTACTGGATGCTGTTCATAGTATGATAAGGAATCTAACCCCATGCCTTTATTCCTTTTTATCCTCAGTCAATTTATTGTAATTGATCAAAATAAGAAATAAGAAAATATCTTTTAATCAAGGCAACATGTGCATTATGTGAATGGTTTAAATTGCATGAGTGAACAAATGCAAGTATTTAATTATTTATCATTTTAACTATTTTTCATACTCAAGCCTAGATTCCTGAGTGCATCTGATTTTTTTTGTTTGCCTTTGTCTTTCCTAATCTTAACCCTTTACACTTTTTTTTATTTAGTTAACCTCACTAATCTTATGCCAATCAGGCATTTCCAATAATTCATTCAGTTTTTATTTTTTGGAGAAATAGATGGTGCTTCTTTGCTTTCGTTACACTTTCAATTGTTTCCACTTAAAATTATTTCTTTAATTCTTACCATTTTCCCTGTTATGCTCATGAATATTTAGGAACTGTTCCCCAAACAGAAACGATCATTTTCAAGATAAAGATTTATGATAGGAGAACTTAAAGACTCTGAGTCAGGTGACCAAAATCACAACTAAAACTAATTACAACCCAAATCTTAAAACCAGGCTTTGGCCCTCAAACAGCCTTTTACACATTTTAGATTCAGCTTCTTGGGACATGAATGTCCAGCCCTACAAACTCACACTGTTGCTCAAATAACATTAAAAAGGCACAACTGGTGAAACTGAGGGGAAGTACACCCAACATAAACACAATGTCCTGGTCATGTCAAACATCCCAAGCAGCTGCACTACTTATACAAGTGCGCTACGATAAGCTGCACTATACAAATCATTATTGCCTTTTGTTTTTTGTGAAGCAATGTCGGAACCCTGATCTTGAATTGTAATCTAATCCTAGCTTGTGCACCCCATCTTGTCATAATTTTTGACCTATTTAA
The DNA here is from genome assembly GCA_028567055.1 of Leptatherina wallacei. Lineage (NCBI taxonomy): Eukaryota > Metazoa > Chordata > Actinopteri > Atheriniformes > Atherinidae > Leptatherina > Leptatherina wallacei. The sequence goes on along the minus strand of JAOXYM010000007.1, from coordinate 23,113,131 downwards.
TTAATATTCTGTGTTTCCAATGTGGTTCCAAAAAGCCAACGCTCATAACTCGGCTTTGAGGCTGTAATGCAGGAATAGTTATTTCTGGCCTGTACGTGCCTCATATTCCCATCCAAACATGTACTAAGACACAGGCATGTACAAAACAAATAATATGCAAACACACATACTTTGGCCTCAGGCCATTATCTGAGCCAGGTCCAAGCCAGAGTCTCAAGGTTATTAGAATGCCATTTTGCTGTTTTTTTGAGGGGGGTCAGATTTCCAATTTGTCTTGACCTTGCTCTTTTCTGCTTCCCCTTGGGCTACATTGCAAATGAACAGGGTCACCATGGTAAAACAGGCCCCACCCAACGGCCGATGTGCCGCAGGCAACCTAGCGGCAAATTTGCCCCAAACTACGTAAGCCAAGAATGCAATAAACACAGTGATTAGTTTTATGTCTGTCACCGTAAAGTAACATGCAGTCTGGATTTTGAACATTTTGTCACACTCTGCAGGATTCAGCAACAGTTGGAAAGATGCTGTGTGTCTACATTGAGGTTTAGGTGAGAGCAAGTGTGAGATGAGTTTGTGGTAAATGGAGAGTCTCTCGCCCTCGTGTTTTTTGCGAAGTAGTCTCCATTTTTTAGCACTCTCTCATTGCACCTCCATTGACAAGCTGGTCCCATTTTTCAAACTATTGTTGACAAACACATAACCCTGTAAAAAATGGTGTGAGGAGCAATCTGAAGACATTGTTCCTGGGAGGCCTTCCTCATATACTAGTCTGTCATGCTATACTCAGGATATATTATATTTCAGAAAGACAAAAAATATATTGTTATGTCTGTTAATGTAGTTTCAACATTGAATTTTTTTGTCTTTCTCAGCCACCAATAATAACTTTACTTGGATTTATAGGGTTTCAGTAAACTGTCAGTGTCCCTGAATGGACACCTCAAGCTTAGAGTAAGGATGAAAAGGAAAATGAGGGACGAATGGAAACGGTTTTAGCAACCGATGTGAAACAGATCTTTTTAAGTCATCCCTAAATGTGAAGTCCACAGTAAAGCTGGACAAATCTCAAGGATGGTTTTGGTCATTTTGTTCCCAAAAAATCTTCATGTTGAGCAATTTCTTAATTAATTTAGTTTTTTACAGTGGATTGTAAAGTATCATGAACTGAGGTTTACCCTCTGGTTGTTTCAAAGACAAAAATAGCTTCTTTGAGATGTTTTTTTTTTTTTTTTTTTGGGCTCATACTGTTTCGTTCTGAGGCTACATAAAAGGGGAAGTGTGATCAGAATCTCAGAAGAGCATCACCTAGAGCATCCAGAAGCACTGGTTGTTGTTTTAAGTTTGCCGTCTGGTGATACCTGAAGCAAAAGTACGCATACAATACAAGAAATTTTCTGATATTTTTGTTATTCTAAGGTTGCAGACAAAATGTATTGTGTTGTTTTATTTCAAATATTTCTATAAATCAGAGTTGGATATGACAGGAGTAGAAGTCAAACTTAAAACCACTTGTTTTCTGGTTAATTCATGAAAACTGCACTGAAAGACCAGGAGTCTGACTCACTGGCTGCAATGTGAAGCAAGCTCTCACTCCAGTTCCTCAGGAGGAGTTCTGTGCAGACATGCAACAAAAGAAAGAGCCGAGCACTCACAGCTTAAGTACACCGCAATGATTTATGTGTTGGATATGTGCAGAAGTGAGAGGAGTATGACACGAGTGTAGCAGCAGACTCAAGCTGAGCAGCCTGAACTCTCTCACAGACTTGGCCTCCTTCTTGAAACAAGTTGATTTATCAGCTTAAGCCTCATAGAAATATGCAGCAATATATTTTTTAACCCAGTGAAATTATTATCATCGGTGGACAATAGAGAAAATAACAAATACAAAGACTCTTTACGGCTATTTTTCTAAATTTTAAAAACAAAGGGGATATCATTCCTTGTCCTGAAAATCACAAACTGACAAGATCATCCCTGGGAAATAACCAAACTAGTTTCCTTTTTTGTGGATTGGTGTGTTTATCATTTAAGTTTTGATACTTTATATTATTTAATTAAATCTTTGCTTTATTCACACATGAAAGTTTTTATGAAAGTTGAAAATGATAAAATACAGTTATTTTTTAAAACATTTTTAGACATTGAGACTTTATGCTTTGGAGTGTATAAACCTTTTAGACATGAGGTTTGTAAAAAAAAAAGAAAAAAATAATTTATTCTTAAATATATATCTTGAAAACATAACTGTTTGGGTTATGATTTTTTTTCTTACAAATTCTTTTTTTTTTTTTAATGAAATAGCATTTTACAATATTTCTTTTTGAAATTTCCACACAAGTTATTTCCTTCTTTTACTAACAGCTTTACAGTATATATAGTAGTTTATAGTATAGTGTATTACACAGTTTTGTGCTTTAGAAGAGTCATGTAAGGTGTATGAAGTCTGTCACCCCCTATTGGTCACGGACTGACATTGGTCATACATAGTTTGAAGGTGCAGGAATTTGAATTATTTAAAAAAAACAACAACAACAACTTGCAAACAATCATAGTGCAAATCATGTTGGGACATGCAGCTCTGTGCCACACTGCATACCTACCCAGACCCACAGTCACACACCCTTTTGTGCCGTTCTTTGGATCATCTTTGCCCCAATAAGAGGATGATTGCTCGTATTAAAGAGAAAACCCTGCATGGTCCAGCTCAGTGGAAAAGGTAATACCTCATTCCAATGAATCAGGACAAATTTGTCAAGCTGTTTGTGTGTGAGGTGGAAGAGGGTCACGAATGTGACACATTTGTGCACCGATCCCATAAACACACAGACTGAAGCCGGCATAGAAAAACAATGAGCCACAAGCAAATACCCTTCAGCATGTTTATTTCCTGAATTTATGACAGCAGCCATCAAGGATTATGCTGAAGGGAAACCTTTCTATTACTATCCTTTCTTTCTCCTTTCTATATATGCAGATTATGAAGATGTCAGCCACAGTCACATCTATTATGTGCATTTCTGGAGCTGTGATAGATGCACACTGCACAACACAATTTTTTCTTCTGGGATGCTGCGTGACGTTGCAGCTGAGTTCTGGTTTATGCACTGCGTCACATGCTAGCAAGTGGATATCAACACGACAGCCGTTTGACCGTGCACCGTGGCTGAGTCAAGAAAAGAAATACAAGAAGATAATATTTGAGTAAGTGAGGAAATGAGAGAGAGAGAGAGAGAAAGAAAGAGAAAGAGAGAGAAAGAGAGAACATGAAAGATATTAAAAACAAATTTTTTCTGCATTAGAAAACGTAACTTGTGCCTTTATTTTGCTAGAAAAGTCATGCAGCCGCACGACAAAGCTTCATCATCGATTTAACATTAGCCTGCACGAAATTTTGAACAATTACATGCCGCAAAACACATAAATAAGTGTTGATACCTCAGGGTTATTTCACACATTTCTGTGAGGTTGGCTACTTAGAGAATGAGTGAGTGAGAAAGACAGAAAGAGAGACAGTGGGGGGGGGTCATAAAAGGGCAGTTTTACACCTAAGGGCTGAAGTCCACCCCCCACCCCCCATAGCACTTTTTTCCCCCCAATCATTCTAAATGAGTAGAGAACGTATGTAGCCACATGAGAGCTGCGTCCAGCATCCCCCTTCCCCCCCCAGATCAACACTATATATTGATAGTTGTATTAATAATGTGACGGTAACAAAGTTCAAACAATGCTAAAGTGATGGTAGGTGATGGTGAATTGCAAAGAAACTTTGCAGGGATGATTATCTCCATGAACCTCCCTGAAAGGAGTCCAACTTTAATCTGTCACAGTAAGCTGGTTTATTAAAAGCATGTTGTTAGTGAGTTATTGTTGTCATAGGAACAAAGCAAAAACAACTACCAACTAACGCTCCTCTGCCAGAGAATGACAATACATGGACACGGCCCAAAATGCAAATCAAACCTCCGAATTTTCACAGTAGTTTGAGGAAAAGCTATATTTTGGATTTTCACATAAACTTAGTCTGTATAACGTGGTTCATGTGGCCACATGGTGATTATGCAAACTGCTTTGCAAAAGATATAAACTGTGTTGAGAGAATGCAGCGTTAAAACAAACAACTGTCTGACAGAAGCAACATGGTGTTCAAATCCACAGAAGATCTTTGAAGAAGGTTTGACTTGTTTAAGGTGGCAAAAGTATAGTTTTTAATAGTTTTTAACTTTGCACATCATCAGGGTTTTTATGGTTCTCTGAGCTGAGAGCACTCTGACTTCTGTCTGCTGCAGGTACCTGTAAACTCATGAGGACAACACACAACCCCCTTACAGCAACGCTGCACAAGTTTCCAGCTTTAAAACTCTGATTCATTTTTTGACTAAACATGGACATTTATTTTGTACAATGTACATTCCTGGTGCCTTTGTTGCCCTGCGGCATCTGAGAAACCGCACCCTTACAACTATATGTTTCAGCCTGAAGCAAGAGGACATTATTGGAAGACGGGAGGAAAAGAAAGAGAGAAAATGAAAGCAAGAGATAAGACAAGAGTCAACATTCACTCGCAGGAGAGAACTCTGAGAAGAGACAGGATGCATGATGGATGTTGAATTAGCCTTCGTTATGGGGCACTAAAGTGCAGCTTTAAAAGCAAAAAGCAAAAAAGACCAGTCACATGTCAAGTAAAGTTTGTGAGTTTGGATGCTTTCTCTATATACAGCCATGTGGTAATTGAGAACAACCAATGAAAATGTTCTTTTTTTTTAAAAAATCGATCACTTTCTTTTAGCAGTCAACTTGTGAATGACTCCTCTTGAAGGTTAACACATCATTGTAGTCAGAAGATAGTAGGTGAGAGTGAGAAGGTAGCATCAGTATTGTATTGAATAATTATGTGAGAAGCATCAACTTGTTTCCATCTTGGTTTCTTTTCTTTGGGTTTTACCTGAGGGGCTTCTTACACTTATAACATCTACCATGAAGTTATGAAAATAACTTCAAAATGTCAATTCTATATATTATTTGTTTAAGTTAATTTCCTCTGGAAAAAAAATACAAATAAAAAACTGAAGTGAGTTTTTTTTTCTTCTGAGGGTTGGGGTAAACTCTTGTATTAGAATTCAGGGACAAACTCCCTGAGAAGCAACAGTAGATGTGATGCTTTTGTACATAGAAAGAAGCCAATTCAGTTCATTCAATGATCTAATGAGCCTCTATGGCATTCAATGATCTAATGAGCCTCTATGGCATGTCACTATGTCACATGTACAGCGAACAAGGTCGACCAGAAACTCTTGTAACGGTTTTACCTCTCTAAGAGGCTGGGGATCCTATTATGGGATGTGGAAGAAGGTGCTTGAATCAGTGAATCCAGGGTGCTTCTGTTTCCCTTGTTAAAGCCACAAACCTGAAATGGACCCAGTGGTTTGAACTGAAGAAATTCCTTTTCTTGTCCAATATACTGTATGTGCAGAACAGTCTGTATTCATTATACCTATTCACAGCTGGAGTGGACTTATCTCTGTCTCTTTAAAGCTTCAAAAGCAGACATCATCTCACACCACACCTCGTGTCTCACAGATGAGTGAGACATAACTTCAAGTCCCTTAAATCAGCATTCAAATCCTTGAACATTGTCTACCTCAGGCTATTTTATTGTAAAGTCTCCTGCATCAAAAAATGCCAATAAAGACCTACTTTAGCTTCCCAGCTTCCCACAGAGAGTATTTAAGAACAGCAATAAAAGTCAAAGCTTTCTGTTTTCTGTAAAACAGAAAAAGGGACTATGGAGAGCAATCCCAGTGGCAGAGAAGCCTCGGTGGTGAGTCTGTCTGTGCCTGTCCTCTACGAAAGCTTTTAAGAGACACGGATAGTGGTGCTTGTAGATGGGGGCTATTTTCTAACACAACCACACACAGACACACGTGTGTAGGGGATATAGCCACATCTGAAGCTGGTGTGACCATCCCATCATGGTTTCATATTCAGCCTTGTTACTGTATGTGACTTTAAAAGTAAAATGTTTGGATTTTCATCCAAAACGTGGACGGAACCTAGTCCACATGGACACAGGAAAACAAACTCCTAATTAAAAAAACTTTTAGGCAAAAAGTTTAATAAATTGGTTCCAGCCTGATGTGTCGCATACACAACCACCTGCATATTTTCCCAAAATCTCTCAACTTCATGTGGCGTCGTGGTGAATTAAAGAGCAGTGAGTCACTTCCCCCCTTTAACTAATAACCGTCTCTGTTATTATCAAAGCCACACTCATCTGTAGCAGGGAGGAGAGAGGAAGTGTTTCCTCTATACCTCATAAAAACCAGAGAAGGTGGTGAAGGAGAACTTTGACATGCACAGCAAAAGACTAAAGTATAGGACATACAGGCTGTAACCGACATCTGTTAGCGGTTGTTAAGGTAGCTGAAGTAGAGGTTGTAGATGATATCTTTTTAGCATGTGGTCACGTTACGTGTGTGTGTGTGTGTGCTAGGGGGTGATAGTGGGAGGGGGTTATTGGGGCTCAAGTTTAATAACAACCTTGATACTGTTCTCACAGAGGCCTCTGAAGTTGCTTCCACTCCATCAAGTCGGTGTGTGGTTGCCTGGCAACCAAGTGTCCGGTGTTCCCGAGCGGCATTGTTTGTTCCCTACGAATGATCTGCCAGAGAGAGGGAAGATGGGCGGAGGTGAGGATGAGTGTAGGAAAGACACAAATTGGTAAATGGAAGACGCAGCCTCAAGGGGCCCCGAATCAATGGCTGAGCAAACAAGCTCAGTCTTTCTCTCTGCCAGCCGCCATCTTTCTCTCTGCTGGATGCTTCTCCTGCAACTCTTATATCACTAACTGACCCTCTTTCTTCCAGATATGCTTTTATTCACATTCTACTATTTTGTATGCACTGTTTCAACTAATTAAATACTATTTTTACTTCCAATTATCTTTATTTCTTATAAATTATGCAGCATTGTCTCCCTTTGTTGCAAACTATTGTCTCTACTGATTCATTTTCTCCACACTTAATCCTTCACTTCCTGCAACATTTCTCCATATATAATTTTTTTTTTTTTTTAAACATAGGCTGTCAATTTGGTTTTGTTGGAAGTGATGAGACTTGAGGTTTTTTTTTTTTAAGTATGTCTCTCACCTGCACACTTATTTAGCAGAATCTGCAGCTTTTCTGATGGACAAAAAGCTGCTTCTAACGGGACCACCAGAAGACTGAACTTTTCACCCTCTAAAACTACTGAAACCTAAAAAATCCTGTCAAGGCAAGTTTATTTGTATAGCAGATTTCCTGTACAAGACAATTCAAAGAGCTTTACATGAAACATTAAAAGCATTACAGATGGTGCAAAGAAAACATAAAAAAGAAGTAAAAGACAGCAACAAATAGCAAGTCGAATCCAGTTTTCCAGCCTGTGCAACAGGATTCTGTGATCTACGGTCTGAGATCTAGCAGAACCAGGACTGATACTAGACCAGAATCAGTCCGACCGAACGTCATTCAACACTTTGACCAGAGCTGTTTCAGTGCTGTGATGGAGTCGGAAGCCTGACTTAAATAAATCAAGATATCCACTTTCATTTAAGAAGTCATTAAGATGGTTAAATACAACTTTCTCAATCATCTTGGACATAAAAGAGAGGTTGGAGACAGGTTTATAGTTGTCCATTCTAGAGACATCTAGAGTCCTTTTCTTTCTAAGGAAAAACCTTTTCAAAAGTCAGATGGTATCATGTCCAGAGTGCATGTTGTTGATTTCACATGCCAAACTATTTCTTTTAGGATTTTTAAATCAACCACATTAAATTGTGACCTGATAACACCTGAGTTATTTCTAGATTTTAAACACAGACCAGTTTTCTTGTGTGACTTGTGTGGCATTAATATTTTGTTTAATTGTTGAAATTTTTTCATTAAAAAAGTTTACAAATTCATTGCATTTCTCAGAGGAGAAGACAGTTCAAAAACCATATGCCATGGCCCGTGTATACATTGCAGGCCTGCAGCATACTTTTTAAATAGTTGAGAGGAGGGAAATTTAAGGTTAGAAATTACGTTGAAAAAAATGCTGCCATTTCAAAAATGTCAACAGTGGTATTGGGTTGTGTTAGTGCTCTTGGCAAAGCTCACTTCTGTGATGGCAGCATTAATTCTGAAAAGTTCTCAGAGATTTCAGAGCAACATATTCAGCCTTCCACATCTTCTTTTTCTTTTCCTTTTTCACTTCTTCTTTTTTCCATCCCATCCCAACTTTTACTGATTTGAACTAGTTCTTAAGTGTGAACACATGAGTGCAAAAGCCACATCAGTGCTAATTTTGTGAAGTTGAAATAAAGAAGAATGATATATTAGTAGAATTATAATTCGAGCAAACAACCTTTGACAACCATTGAGAGCATGGGCGATGTTATCAAAAGTCATAATGTCAGTTCTTAACAAGGGCCAAAATCTTTGTCAATATTTGTTTGGAGAGAACAAAGGTCGACCTGCAGCTGTCCTGTTGTCCAGTCAAGACGTGGCAAAGGTGCAAATTGATACTTGAGGGCTATTTAGTGAAGCAGGAAGTGCAGGAGACAAAATTTATGAGTGGGTTTTATGGATGCTTCCAAGGAAGTCACTGAGACTTTAAAGTTTAACGGAGAAGCATTGGAAAATAGGGGAATTTAGAAGAAAAAAAATCTGGTGTCAAGGGCAAGTGAAGTGGTTCACATATGGTCTTTCCAGGACCTTAACGTCCATCAGTTGATGATAAATAAAAATCACCAATACATGTTCTTTTTTTTTGTTTTAAATGGTGACTTATATGTGTTTTCAACATCTTTTTCAAAGATAAACATTTTGTTTCTCTATCAGGTCTGTTTGTTATGTCTAAGTTTGTATTCAGTGAAAGTGTTTTTCTGACCATATGTGTGCTGCATCTGTAGAAAATCTGTAAATAGGGAACTCAATAAAAACAAACTGAGCTGGTGACAACACAATCCATTTTTGGGTTCATTAAAGCTGCTTAATTGTTGAATGTACTTCAGATTTATTGTTTACTTAGAAAAATAGAATAGAATAGAATAGAATAGAATAGAATAGAATAGAATAGAATAGAATAGAATAGAATAGAATAAACCTTTATTATCATTGTACATAGTACAACGAAATTGAAACTTACTTACTTGCATTTAAAATGGATTTATCCCTCGCTATAGACCACTTTCAATCCCAAACACTTATGACTGCAACCTGCTGTGCTCTGTTATGAGCACTACAAACTTTTAACTGAACAAATTTAGTAAACTTTGACCATATGTAATGAAATCTGAGCACAACTGCATTCTGCAATATGCATCTTCTTTTGCTTGCAGGTTTTTATTAGATTTTCAGCATTGCTGTCTATTACTTACCTTCAACTCCCTGTACTGTAAAACCAACTCATGTCTCTCCAGTCAAACCTCCCTGTGTGGCACAGCAATGCAATGAAATTACTTTATATGAGCAATATTTCTCATACAGTGGGAGAAATAAAGTTGGGCACCGCTGACTTTCACAAGCCGAACCAAAATAACTGTGGCTTGACCAAATCATTCCGCAGGCCAGCAAACGACAGCAACAATCAAAACAGATTCATACTTTGCAAGGCACTATGTGGAAAATGTGGAGTCTTGCTTTTCATTTTGAGGTCTGTGGAAGCTGTATGACATCAGCGCATGTCTTCACGACTTTGTGAAACCTCAGGCTTACTGTGCAGCAGGCTGCCATTTTGGAAAATGTTATGAAAGTATGGCATTCAGCTCAGCACTTTTTTTCTTTAGCACAGTAAGCTAATGGGTCTTGACAGATCTTGTTATGCAATGGCTGAGACAAAATCAATTTGTTAAAGTTGGTCCCAAAAGAGTAAGCTTCAAAGCAAACAATGAATGCACACTGAAGCGTGAGAGTCTACCTGGCCTCTCTGCTTCAGTTCAGCTTATATTAGCAGGGAGACGTAACCAACTATGGGGTGAGAACACACACACACAGACACACACAATGAGCTCCTCAAAGGACACAGTGTACTCAGCACCATCTCTTATTCTTTTCTTTCTTTTTCACCCTTTCCCCTTAACCTAATTATATCTGTCCTTCTTTCTCTTCCTCCCTTGCACTGCAGAGCTGGCGTTCTCACTGCCACTAATGACACAGTGTGATCTCCACAGAGTCCCCAGCCAGCAAGCTCGGGTCACATATGTTCTATATCATCTCCTGAACACTTCCATATGGAAGCAATGCCACCCATGCCAGGACTTGACACAAACAAAGTGCCCATGCAAGAAGAGGGAGAGAAACTACAGCTGAAGAGACTGACCAAATTAGTTGGGGGGGAAACAAATCAAGGGGAAAAACACAGTGAGAAGGATGGACAGAGAGGAAAAAAGGGAACGGTGAGGAAAAAAACAAAGGAAGGCAGAGAGAGAGAGAGAAAAAAGAAGGGAGAGGAACAGCCAGTTAAAACTAAAACAGGGAAAGAGAGTATGATGGAAAAGGAACGCATACCAAGTGTACTTTTTTCCTGTCTGGCTGTTGACTGAGATAGACAGAAGCAGTCATAAACAGGAAACCCTAAAATGATGAAGTGCCATGCTTCAAGTCTCAATCACATCTTTTTCAGAATATCCCAGAATAACCCAGTCTTCACGGAAATATTTGAAACATTTTGTTAAACTATAACTGACACTTGAGGCACTGTCTCTGTCACAACCTGTTAGGCTTAAATTTTGTTTAAAGTTTTTATTTTAGAATCAAGTCTTGCCTTTTCTTCAGGGACGACTCTTGTGTGATGTCTGCGTTGGATCACAGAATGGTGATGACGCTGCAATCAGACATTTTGAAGTGGTTACTAAAACTAAATCATGTTTATCACAGAGTACCGAGGTTCTTCACAATTCTGGGAGGGGTTTTATTCTGTGGCTTTTGTCTGTTTTCTTGTGTTTTCACCAAGGGGCAACCTCCCGTTCGAAAAAATGAAGCCTATGCGGAAGTGCCAAAAATTGCAGTTCCCCCCTCCTCCG
>JAOXYM010000007.1:23053674-23063692 GCA_028567055.1 Leptatherina wallacei | reverse complement strand
GGGGGGGGGGGGGGGGGGGGGGGGGGGGGGGTAAGCAGGGAGGGAATTGTTGAGGAAAAGTTAAAAACAACACAAACATAACACCATCATAGAATTCATGATTTTACACAACACAATTCAGTATCTTTTTAGAAAGGAAACATGAGATACATCTTTTATTCACACTTTACAAAAAAGGGGGGTGGGGGAAAGCTACCCTTTAAATCTACTACAATACTAATGCCATTCAGGAAAAATAAACAAAAAATAAACTGGACACATTGGTTTTCATGGAATAGAAATTTAGGAGAAAAAAAAAAGGAAAAAAAAAGGAAGAAACAAGATTCCTTAAGCTGAGGAGTACTTTCATACTTCCTATTTACTTGTTTCCCTCTTGCTTTAAAAATTGTATTTCAACATGAAGTAATGGATCTTTATTTACGAATATGACTAGACAGAGTGAGGGGAGCTGCATCTGAATCTACTAAGTGCTCATCATCCGTGTAAAAGCGTGACTGTTGAAATATTCATGTCACTGTTGACAGACTTTACTTGTTTGTTTGGGATGGAACCAATAGATGGCAACAACAGCTAAGCTCATTGACCCTCATCCCCTGTTCATCCAAAAGGAAAGAAAAGTGGGGGCCACCCTTTCCAATGCAGAGGTAGGGGCTCCACAAATGGCACTATAGCTGCAGTGATAAGGGTAGAACTATACAAAGTGGTTGGGTAAAGGGCTTTAAAAGAGACAGCTTGAGCAGTGTAGAAGTTAGATTAAGTCTGAGGTCAGGTGGTTTATAGGAAGGAGGAAATGGACAGGCTTAGGGAGATTTAAAATTTGTGGCCAGGAAGGAAAGCTTAGGTGTTTCTAGGGGCCTGGGCATGGAGCTGTGCTTAGGTACAAAGAGGGAGCAAAACAATCTAAGAATTTACAAAGATAAGACACCCTCCTCGTGTTCCTTGCAGAGGAGAGGGGGTCGGTGGAGAAAGCATACCTGATTACTATAGAGCTCAATGAATAGGAAGGATATACACATCATCATTACATTGTCACATCTCATAAAAAACGAAATGAACATTAAACAAAAAAAAAAAGAAGAAAAAAAAAAAGAAAAAAGGACATAAAATCTTCACAAATGTCTCAACAGTATTTAAAAATAAAATTAGAAAAGGTTGTTCGGGCGTTCGTCGCATGGAAGTAGTGCAAGACAACGTCTACTGCTACAGTGAGGCACGATGTACATGTGGGATTTACGCAAGTTGTGTCGATCACGCATCACTTTTGAGTGAGACACGTAGATGAACAGATGTGACTCATCCTTGCATGTCCTTTTGTCAGAACCGATGGCAGCAGTGTGGATCAATGGCTTTGTTAATGGGCAAGAAGCAACAGGCAGAGTTACTCGGTGTCTATTTACATCGCAGCAATATGCCGGCAAATCAAACCAACCGAAGAGAGAAAAGGGAAATAATAATTAAAAAAAAAATATAAAAAAAAAAAAAAAAAAAAATTAAACAATACTGACATCAATTACAGTTAATCTCTATGGAGTGCAAAGTAGTGACAGCGAACGCCTCGAACAACCTCTTCTTACGTCTTTTGTACAAGCTGGTAATATCAATTCATCTTAACATTAACTGGATAAAAATTTAGCCATAGTTTACAATACAATCTTTTTTTTTTTTTCAAATCTGATCATAATTTACTCTTCGTACAAAAAACGCCAGAAAACAGGTCTTTTGTGGTTCATATACAATCATGTAAAGACTGAGTCTGGATTTCTTTTTCTGTACAAACACTTGTGAAAAAAACACTGCTTTTGTGTATGGAACTTATGGCTGGGGAAAGTCACTACTGGCCTCGGAGACAGTGCTACAAATCTGCCTGCAAATTACCTTTGTACGTGTATGTGTGTGTTTGTGTAAGCTTGCATGTGTGGAGTTGGATGGCAACTCCTGACAGTGAGAGAAATGCTGGTTTTATCCCGGTGTATCAACCATTACTCGCTCTCTCTGCCTAAAAACAATCACAACAAAAGAAAAGATTTGTGATAGGCCCCCATCGCTTTGCCAATCAGCCTAAATCTCTTGCTCCTCGCTCCAAAAAGGGGATACATGGGCCACATGAGCTCCCAAGCACAAGACTAGCCTAACAACTATACAAGCTGGGGTAAAAACAGTCTGCAAATAGGATGGTAGCTGCTCTCAGGTTCTCACAACATCCTTCTTTTAACGCTACATGCTGCCGATGTGAAATCAGGCAAATGTAGGTTGGCCGTTCTAGTTCTCTAGGCATCTGTGGGGTTTTGGTGGCTAATGCACCAGAGCAGGGGTCAGAGGTGTAGACTATCTTGTAGCACCACGGGAGGCCATGACCACACAAAAAGGCCTCAGCACCACAGAATCACAGCAGGAAATCTCACCTTGTATGAGCTGCACTGCATCCACCTCCAAGGATGATTAACTACCAGTAAACAGCTGCTTTGACAACACCTCGATGTGTTCATGCTTTTGGCCAAAAGTACACAAGATAACGAGCAAAAAGCCAATGATGGAGTTCTGAGACTGACAAGTCTGCTGTCTTTGCTGGTTTTAGATTTATACAGGACAGACAGACAAGCAGACCATCAGCTCTGGGGCTTTTCTGGTAATTGTCATCCAAATAGCCGTTTAAGTTTCCCCTTGCTCTTCAACCAAACAGCGCCCTATGTGACGAATCTGAATGAGCTACCATCCACTCTAGTTTGAAAGACAGAAGCAAAGTAGGTGGGGTTGTTGAATTTGATGAGGGAAGGGAGTCCAAAACACAAAATATGATACACAAACAGGACTGAATGAAGCAGTTAAAAAAAAAACATAAAAAGAAAAACGGAAAGAAAAAAAGGAAAAATATAGAATATCTATAACATTATACGAAAATCCCTGTCAGCCAGACCTCACTGTACGAATATTTTACAGGTTGTATTTTTTCTTTTTTGTTGTAATTTTTTTCTGTGTCTTCCTCCTCCAGTGTGGTGGAGGGAAGAGCTGGTAGTGGGAGGGAGCGGGGTTAGGAGGGAGAAGCTGTGGTTGCAGCTCCCCCTGGTGGTATGGCAGGGCCCCACTACCTGCGTGCAGGCAGGTGAAGCCCATTGACCTGGGGGGGCAAGTTGGGCAGGAGTAACTCCAGCTGAGCAAAGAGGGAGAAGTGGTCAGAGGGAATGTGGGGATGTGGGCAGCCGCTGACATTGTTCTCTACAAGCCAGTGGGGGTCCAGAGGGCCCAAGATACCCAGCACGTTCAGGTGAGGCTTGGAGTAGAAAATATAGTCGATGACACCCTAAGAAGAAGAGAGGAGAGGAGAGTTTTGTGCAGGAACAAACTGATGTTTCATTGAGAGCAAATGAAAACTAATAACCAGACAATGGACATTTTCATGCTAGCTTCTGTAAGTTTGGATACGTTGGTTCAAGACTAAATAAATAGAACCGCGAGCAGAAATGTGCTTTATTTGTGAAATTACCTTGAAGTCGAAGGTGTAATTGGTGTAAGGCATCAGGCCGTTCTCGTAGGAGCTCTTCAGCTTGAAGCCGTGGGTGATCCTGCCATTGGACGTGCTGTTCTTGCCATTGCAGTTGAATTTGGTCAGGCAGTCACTGTAGCGGAGCTCCTTGAAGTCCTTGTGGGTGCAGTCTACTCCACCAGTACTCAGGTACTCCACCACACCTGGGCAAAAAGACATTTTTAGTATAAAAAGGGGAAAAAATGAAGTCATACTTGAGCCAATGTGACCAAATCAATTTTTTGATTTGTCGTTTTGTTTGGTATGCAGGAACACACAGGCAGAAATACACCAGCTCCTGGCAGTAAAAAACATGTTACTAAAATCAACACTGCACTCATGCAAAAACAAAATGATTTTTCAAAAACCAACTCTTAATTGTGAAATAGAGCAACAATGTTTCTGTTTTACAATAGTCTTAAATTGGGAAACATTGCATGAATTTTTCTGATTGCAGCCTATTTTTCTTTCTATTCATGTTTTCATATTTCAGCTGCATTTTTAGGATTTTTCCTTCTCCAACTTTTCTTGCTCCACTTCTATAACCGACAGCATAGTGTTACTTCGGAATTTTTCTTTAAACCTATTATTGATTTACTGGATGTGGCTGAAACAAAGTGATCACCATTTAAAAAAGGATCAAATATTTGTTTGTACAATACTGACTAGAAAAGGAGCATGATGCTATGTAAATGCTGCAGGGACAAACAAAAACACTACCTTATAAAAGTAACTATGGTCTCATGGAAAGTCTTTAGTGTTGTGTTATACTGTATATCTTTAAGCTAGTAGAAACAAATTTAATTGGGCATAAACCCTTATATATGTCATTTATTATAGTTTAATTTAATAGAGAATCCATCTTACTTTGCATTTTGTTACAACTCTTCCATTAATATCATTGATTCAATATTTCCTCCCTTTTAAGTGGATGGACTCATCTTAGACACTGAAATTGATTTAAATGTTCAACATGGTTTTAGCAAAGCAAATTTCACAAATGGCTTAATTTCCTGCCGATGTGTCGCAAAAGCATCATGACTGCAAATAATTATACCCTCCCTTAAATTACTGGCTTATTCTGACAATGTAGAAAAGCTTTGGCAACATCAGAGTCACAGTGTGAAACTCCTTCACCACAACTCCCTATAACTCAAAAGGAGACATCATCTTGTTACCAGTTTTGTCGAAAAAAACAAAAAGACAAAAAACCTGTTTTATGTCTTCTTAAAACTTCTGAGGAGTAAAATATATAGAACTTATTATCCACGTGTCAGAACGGAGGCAAACATTGTAAATGGTGCATTTCTTTGTAAAAATTTTTGTATGTAATTTACCAGATCAACTTAACAGTTTTTCCCCTTTAAAAACAATTATAGTGCAATATACCTAAGATTTATTTTATTTTATTTTTTTAAATCCGCTTACAAACTTTTGGGTGGTGTCGGGGCAACTCGACACACTGTTAAAAGATGCTAGTAAACAAACTGTAATGACAGTTTGTCTTGTTTACTTACCAGAGTCTGGCAAGGAGTTGAGGTCAGCGCACAGCACCAGTGGAATGGCATTGGTCTCACCAGAGACAGACGACAACTTGAGACTGCGGGTGGCCTTGTCCACGATGCTCTTCACCTCCGACAGGAACATCATGGTCTGGACCAGCTTGACGTCAGAGTACTCTGGATCCCAGTGCATGTGGGCATTGGCTACCAGGAGAAGCTGCTTCTCCATGCCGTGGAGTGACTTACCAGCTGAAAGCAGAGGTAAAAATGATCAGAGAGGAGTGATACCAATAGTATTTGAGACATAAAATACCCTCCTACTCATTTCAGCACTAAAGACATCTGTAAGACCACAATCACAGGAAATCCAGCTGTCCAGTGAGTTTTAGACTTAAGTCCATCTTGGGTTAACAACACAACCCATCTTCAAGAAAACACCATTTTTACAACTCTAGAATAATCATGCACCCAACTAAGATACCCAATCCAAAAGACCAGACTCTGTTGAAGACTCACAGGAGATCTCCATCATCTCTTTGCGGACCTCTAGTAGCACAGCTACACCAATGTTGTCCTTCGTCATCACCCTGTTCAGCATAGCCTCTGAGCCCTCGGAGTTAGCCATGGCCAGCTGGTTGAACTCCACCGTGTGCTTCTGCACCGCACTGAACCTGGAGATGAACAGAATGACGAGGGAAAAGAGGACTTCAGACACATTGTGTAGGCAGTAGGAGGAATAAAATCATTAAAAAACACGTAGACTGCAAATAGTCGGAATACAGGACTCATAATTGGAAACATGTAAAATGAACTGTAGGTTGTGCCAGATCAAAATCCTAAGAAATATAATGACCCGTTACATGAATGACCAATTTAATTGGTTGCAGACCAATATGGACAATAACAACAACGTTTTCCTATATTCCTCTATTACTTCATTGTACAAAAAGACTTGTACATTTCAGTTTTTAAAAACCCAGAGTTCAAGTTCAATGCGTTTTCACAATAAATACTAAAATATGGACATACAATTAGCGGTGGAGGGTAGACACGGCATACGGTATAAATCTGGCCAGCGGCAGAGATTTTGGCTCCACCGGCCTACTGCACCAACTTTAATAAAAAGCATGGAGCGGCTGGGGGAGGATGAGGTGCTTCTCGTTAAGGAGACCGGTGCAACATCCATCATATGGACCAGACAGAGAAGCACCGGACGGCGGCTTTGCAGCTGATTGTGCTACTCAAGTCAATGGGAGCGGTGGTTTCATCAGGCGCACCGCGCAGCTTTTCTGAAGGCGCTCCGCTTCTCTATTTTTGCCACTTTCCGCTTTGAATTGGGAAATTATATTTGCTATGAAGTAGCCTATTATCTTGTAGTCATCAGCGTTTTCGGATCTGATTTCACACATCAGCTGATCCTCCCGCGGAGTGGAGGGGGAAAAAGTCAGACAGCTTCACATGCTGCAGCACCAGAAGTGTGACTGATGTGCTTTGTCTGGAACTTCAACATTTTTGTGTTAGCCTCATAAACAGTGTAGATTGTGGTTACAGTATTCAGTGCTTCCCTCATAAACTCCACAAGACCTTTCTTTAAACCCTTTTGATCTGATCTGGGAATATAAAAATAGAACTGCACAAAATCCCGTGGATCAGAAAGAGCTGTCTCAGAAATATGTAAAAAAATAAATAAATAAAAAGTCTTTACATAAACTTGATAAAATGAAACTTTGTGTATTTTCAGGAGAAGTCAGGGACCAGAAAGGCTTCATGGTTTAATTTGACTTATTAAATATGCTAATTTAGAAACTGTCAAAACCGTCTTAGCAGAGCATTTAATGTTTACAAAATACAACATAGATTAATTCATCACTCCAGATTTTAACTGAAGGTAAAACAAAAAAAGGACCAAGCACAAGATCCGTTAAAAATTACTTGAAAGGTTTAGAGTTTTTAAATAAGTTTTAATGTTCTGAAAAGTGCATTTTATACTTTAAGTGTTTATTCTGCTGTGATGTGTGAGTATGCTCAGAAACAGTCATTTTGACATTTATATACGGAAGAAAGAATATATTCGCTATATATCGTTACCACACATGCTTCAAAATTATACCGCTATATAGATTGGAGGCCATATTGTCCAGCCGTACATACAAGTTAGTCACTTTGCAGGATTTAAATGGTGGAGTTTGTTGGTGGTGAGTGACAGAGTCGTCCTCCCAACTCATTCTGTTACTATTACCTGGGCCTCACCCTTCATACAGAGAGGGATTGGGAAGATAGGCCAATCCTCTCGATGTGACCGTCTCCCTTCACTCAATTTCTAATTCTTAACCAGAATTTGACAATGCTACGATTCCTTTTTGTATGAATGAATGCTGGTTTTGTAATCATATGCCACTCATTCATTGAAGGCAAAAGGATAGCTTATAGGTTCAAGCAAGTTTTCCCAACCTAGCTATAAATCCATATGAAATATTCAACAGTTCCGGAGATTCATGCAATTTAGTTAAAGTACAAGGTCCTATTAAAATAAAACATTACAGGCCATTAGAGAATAATGTCACCAACACTTACTTTTCTGTCTTGTAGAAAATTGCACATCCGTCCACATGTTTGCGATCGGACTCCGACATAGTTCTAGCTCGTGACTTTGGACTGAAGAACCCGTCATATCCTTGCTCTTTCAGCTCAGGCAAGAAGAAATTGTAGTACTGCTCGGTCTCAACTTCCTGTAAATTAACAAAAAAAACGAGTGGCAGGTGAACAATAAGAAAACCGGAGATTTGTGCAACATCACATCAACAAACAATTTTAGAAACAAAGATGATTCAGTTTCCGAGAAGTTATTTATAGGCCATGGGAGCCGATGCACCTCCCCATGACAGCAGAGACATTAGCAGTCACACCTTTTCCTGATCGGGGGGGGGGGGGGGGGGGGAATCTTTTACACAAAAAAACCAAAGAATTTTTACCCAAAAGCTTAAAATGTGGATTCATCCGACTAGACAACAGCTGGCTATATGGCTTCCTTGTTGTGTAATACAGTTTCAGGTTACATTCTTGGATGCAGTGAAACTGGTTTTCCAGAATATTCCCAAGATGCTACACTGATCACAGTGGCATGACATTTTGTCATGCAGTGCGCTTCATGCGCATCCAACAGCGGTTTGTTTAATTCAATAAGCAAAAAAAAAAAAAAAAAAGTCATCTTAAAACAAATTAAATACAGGCCAACAGAAAGCAACAGCTCCACTTTCACCAAACATATTAAAGTAATGAAATTATCCACGAACTTTTGAGTTATTCATGGTTAGTGGCTGGGTTGTTTTCATAAAAATCAAAAAATCTAAAGTGATATTTATGTAGTTCTGCTGGTATGTTAACATTCTATACACTGTTAGAAATTGTGAATCGTCAATGTCTTATAAACAAGCAGATAATTAGGTTTTATTTTAATTCTCTTACACATTTATGTGGACCAACAAAGTTTGCAGCCGCAAATAGTAGGAAAATTGCTCAGAATGCAGAGGAAAACCCATGGCCAAAAGAGGTGTGGCTGCTTTAACACGAACATCAAGGGGTACAGGAAAACAAAAAGCTGTCGCTGTGCCACCAAACAGCCTGCTAACTGCAAGTCAAAATGTACCAAGAAGAGCTAATCAATTATTTTTAAGTGATCACAGAAATAGAATCATATGATCACGACTATGTTACAAAATGGCTACATTCTTTTCACAAATGTCCTATACCAGCATCACCCTGTTTATACCAACAGCGGCTAGAGCCTAGCCCTGTGAACACTGAGCAGATTTACAACACACCTCTGACACAGATACAGATAAGTATGGATACAGGCAAGTTAGAATCAATAAATAACCTTATATGCAAATCTTTGGGTTGGAATAACATGCTAACTGCACAAAGAAAGGCTGGAGCCAGCCAACAAATTTGTACCCAGAACCTGTCAAGTGCTAAGTGTTGTATTACTGTGCATCCCAAGAGCAGATTGAATATAAAAAGCATTTTTCCAGAAAACACTGGAAATACTGAAAATGCACACAGGACATATATGGACTTTCAAATAATTACAATGTTTCTAAAAAAAAACAAAAAGCAAGTTTATTTTGACTTTTATGAGCAAGTAATCTTAAATGTTTATTGTTATTGCTGCGATCTGGCCCCAGATAAGCAGCAGAAGATGGATGGATAATTGTTACCAAAGCAGAAATCTAGGCTAGCTGGATTAGCACTAATGTTGGCGAAAACCATCACAGTATGAATCTTTACTGAACAGTAGCATTAGTTATCTTTCAATGCAACAATGCATTTCATGCTTGAATTAGACATAAGTGATGGCTATAAAGAATACTGCTTTTGCCCACACTGAATGAAATCTCTTGTCATCTATGTTTTCTGTACCAAAGGGTGAGTCTAAGAAGAAAAAAATGCTATTTTCAGTGACGCAAAATCAACCCAAAAGCAATAAATCTGTCTCTGTCATAAGTAAAATTTGAAAAATGGTCTCTTCCAGTTTTTCTACTTCGCTTGACAATTTACTCGTACCATTTAACTAATCTAATAATGCTCTGGACGGGACATTAGACTGTAGGCAGTCTTTCAGATAATATATGCACACTTTCACGGGAAGATGCTTATTAATCAGTAGTATAACAGATTGATTAATAATCAATCCAATAATCATTTCCTAACAGTGAATTGCAACTTATTCTCATCTATACCTGAAAATTAAAAAAGATGCCACACAGTTCAGTCTCCAACTTTTAACATACTGCTTCACAACAGGAGTATTTAGTGCCCCATTATTGGATCATGCAGCAGTTTATGGTTGTTAAATTTGGTGTAATGAGGCAAAAAACATCCAACTATCCACACATAGTCATTTTCAAACCCTTGCACACATATTTAAAGGAGACATATTATGCACTTTATTCCCAATCTTAAACAATTCTCTGATATATAATTTAAATCTTGGCAC
>JAOXYM010000007.1:22986325-22999019 GCA_028567055.1 Leptatherina wallacei | reverse complement strand
TAAATTCTTTTATTGTTTTTACCATGTAAAGCACTTTGTGTTGCTTCGGTAGGAAAAGCGCTTTATAAATAAAATAAAAATTGAAATTGAAATACATCTATATGTTATTGTAACACCTTTCTTTTTACTTTCACCCAAACCTTATGGGATTTCATTTTAACAACATAAAATGACAAGCAAACAGCTTGAAATTGATATAAATGGTACAGAAAAATATACCTGAAATATACTGTATACTCATCATCTTATCATCTTATACCAAAGACTTTGACTCTTTTATTTCTTCAGTTTGATGCTTCTGCATCAAATTTAAAGTCAGTGATTTTTCAGTTTCAACATCCCATATTTTCTTGCATTTTTTTGCTTCCTGGGTTAATTGATGTTTCTAAATTCTCCCTCAGCATGAAAATGAGCATGGTTGTTTGTCTCTCTTTGTTGTAACCCTAAATAACCCTACAGTGGCATAAGTGGGTTTGGACAATGGATGGATGGATGGTTTAGCTGAAAGCCCTGTGCACAATGAGTGTCAAATTACAGATCTTTTTCATGGCAGTCAGTGGGTTAGGTCAGGTTGTACAGATCAACAACTTTTCTCATCATTATGGCTGTAAATCAGTATTTAGTTTTTGTCGTTTTTTAATTAAAAAAGGTTCATTATGGACTAAGTAAAAAAGACTTATTTCAGTTTTTTTTGTTAAATATTTCCACCTTAATGGAAGTCTGTAGATAATAAAGAGGATGATTAAAACCTAGTTGACGTGACAGGAAATAGAAGTGTGGGAAAAGGCTGGAGGAAGGTTGTCATGGTCCTGACCTCAGCCTCTGTGACATTAAGCTGAACGCAGGACTAATGATGGCTGACTCTCATTCTAAAAGACAAGCGGAGAATTTGTTGTCACGAATCTACACGCACACATTATTAATTATGCCTAGGGAAGCCTGTTCAGGAGGTGCAAAAAATCGCAAAACGATTACCTAATTATCACCCCACCAGTCCATCTGTCACTCCCCGAGGGGGCAGGAAATCTCTAGGGTCCCACACGCACAACCTTTACATTCCCACAGACCTGCAATCTGTCCACAATCAGTAAAGCTAAGGGAGGAAAGTCGTTTTGTTTTCCATCCTGACCTGCTTTTCATGTCATTCTTCGACTTTAAACTATTCTGGTTTACTCTCTCTGCAGCACTCCTAATCACCCATGAAGATGGCGGTTCAAACTGTGGCTATGTAGACAGTGGAGGAAACCTTCTAAGGACAACAGGAAGTAATAACTCAAAGCAAGAAGCTGATTGAAGGCGACTGCTGAAGAGAGAACAGCTGTGCGGGATAGTGGCCCTTCGTACGTAATGGAGAGTCACAATTCCACTGCGGCATCAAGCTAAAGGCAGAGCACAAATACAGGAGTAATGAAACGTTTGCTGATGGCACCCTGAGGAAATAATCCCACAGAGAAAACAACACAAACTTCACAAACAAGGAGAATGTTTGATTTCATGGCTTTTGACCTCTTTATCCTGCATCTATTTGCCTTCATCTCTCTTTGCTGATGACTTTGTTCATTTCTTTGCTAAATAAAGTTTACTGTACATAGCTGGATAATTTCACTGAACTGGCAGGATCTTAATATGTGCAGTCACTTGGATGCATGAAAACAGAGTGGGATAAGTCATTTCTGCATTTTACTCTTATCTTTGTCCAATACTATCCCAGGTTTTTGCCTTATCATTGTTTTTGAAAAGAAAAAAGTGAACTTTTAAGAGAAAAAGCAAATTGTTAATCATAATACTTAATTCAAAATGCTGATAACATTCTAAATAACACAAGAATTTAAACTCTAACCCAGACTTTACATTAATCAGGGTGTAGATTACAAGATTTATTACTGTGTACTTGACAAACTCTGAAAGGAAATTCATATTCAGACATAATGTCTGCTTAGGTTCAACAGATAAAACCTTTAGATGATGGATATCTGGTATTTAGGAGTTATGCAGAGATTCCCACGTGAACAGAACTTTTTAATTGTCTCCAGGAGATCTAAAAGTGTGTGTAAAGGGGGCATTGCCTGTAAAAGAAAGTATTAGACGGGTTTATCTTTATTTGGATTTTGCTTTGACAGAACATCAGTCTTTCAAATTTAAAAAGGAATGCTGGGTGGAGGAATAGACTGTGGAAAGCTGAGTATTTCATATTGATCTTTCATCTTGTCTCTTTGTGGAAAGACTGCTTGAATGCAAAATGGCAAAAAAAAAATCAATCTTAGTTCACCACTTTTTATTGTCTGGTAAGCTGGATATTTAAAGTGTTCTGCTTGACTTATTTTAATGAAAACGGATTCCTCAACAAAACTTTGAATAATACTGAGACATTTGTGGTCACACTTGTTGGCATAAAGTTCTCATACTGTCAAGTTTTCCCATTTTGTTTGGTCAGAAATATGACTTAACCATAGCAAAAACAGGTTTTAGTAATTATTTATTTCAAAAGAGATACAGGAACGGGGGGGGGGAGGGGGGGGGGGGGAGCGGGGGGGGGGGGGGGGTAGTTTTGATACTAGTTAACAGGAGAGAAGTTTCTTAAGAATTTAGATTTGAAAAAGGTTTGGAAAGTCATTGTTTCAGGGAGTGAAGTTTCAGAGGAGGGTCTGTGTGATCAATATCAGCAATGAGGCTGATTTAGAAAACAAAGTTTGTCCTTCATCCTGGATGAGAGCTTACATACACCATGACTTGTAGCCCCTCCCCAGCTAGGTCTATTTTGATCAATGAAGTCATTGACCACTTACTTTTGAGCCCACCTTAATCATCTCGTTATCTCGAGAAAATAAACTTCGTTATCTCGAGATATCGATTAAAAATGAAATGTATAACAGTTGAGCACGGCCGCCCTCGGCTTCTGTAGTAAAGCTTTACTTATGTAGCCTATTTATTGAATCAGTGATTATGATCAAAACTAAATATGATATAAATCTTGTAATAGAGAAAGACAGTAAAACTCTCATATTTTGGTCAGAAGTTTGCATTTCCTCAGCGAGCGAAACTGGACAGTGTTTGTTCTGCTACCAAATTTTTGAAGAATAATTGTCTGCTCCTGTATGGTAAAGTAGGCTGCTCAGCAGGGTTTCTCCATGTTTACGATTGGTCAGATGCTACAAACACCACCTCTTTCATGTGAGTGCACACTGATCGAGATTGAAAAACTCTGGGTTGAATTACTGAGTTGATAACCAGCTTCCTAAGTACCGCTTACCAGGGATAGATATCCCAGGTATGTTAACCCCGCTTCGTAGTACAGGAATATAGACACATTGACTCCATTATTTCCACTTTAACATGAAGATCAGTCTTTGGATGTTCTTTTTTTGGCTCTACAATCTTTTCTTAATTTTGCAGTGAGATAAATTTACAAGTTTTCAGAGTGCTTTTCCAGATCAAACATATTGGATATACTGGTACGTTGCACATTAGCAATTGTAGTTGAGGCCTATTTGTCAGAGGGCATCAGTGATGGTGCTAAAAGCTAATTTGACTCCTGGGGAGTTCATGATTATTTGTGAAAGAATGAGTTGGCGTCTGTTAACCTTGCATGCCCTCTAAGCCTTGCGCAAATTTTACACACACTCAAAGACATCAATGCCTTGACACTGCCTACAGATTCATTTAAAATAGGGGAAACTGAGGGGAAGATGTCACTCAGATGTTTGCATCTGTGGAAATGGATGTTATGTGTGCATGCTCGTATGGCATGCGTCACATGTGCTTATGTAAGATGGCGTGCCAGTTAAACTCCCAAATATGCCTGATTGGTCCCTGGATGATTACTTGCTCTTCTCCTTTATGTGAGTGAAGAATGACATTAAGTTCAGTCCCATGACTCAAAATGTGTAGGAGTCGTAAAGTGTGTATGTGTTTTTGTATTTACATTTGCATGTGTTTAATGCATGGGCTTGCACATAAGCTGTTATAAAGCTGACCGATTTCACATGTGGGCTGGTGTTTACACTGACTCCCAAAGGGAACATAAGCAGTCATTTACATTTGATTAAGACAAACTCCCTTTAGCTATAGCCTCAGGGCTCTAACAAAGCTATATATTATTAATGTGAACCATGCGTAACACATACATGAGAAACAAGGGAATACAGTCGAGGTCAGATCACAGTAAGCTGTCAAGTTGCCACAAGGGGGATCTCCTTTTGTGTATTTATTTCAGCATGCAAAACCTCAGGAGATTTACTCTCGTGTCACAAACAGACAGATTTTTAAAGAGGATACGACAGCTTTGAAAAATGCTGGCAGTTCATAAAAGCTTCACATTTAGTGATGGGAAAAGATCCAAAGGGCTTGATGCTTTTCTAGATCTAATTTTATGAAGCCTCTGAAAGGAATCTTCCTGTATGGGGAAGACATGGGGTGACAATAACCTTGTTGTGTTGTTGTGAGGTGAATGTAGGTGCTGTGCTGGCTCGCAGCTAAATGAGTGGGCAGTAGCCTATCTCTGCAGCTACAGTGAATTGAACACCATGAGGGGGGAAATGATGCAGGAGGGGGACAGCCTGCGTGCTCTGAATAGCAGGAAGGTGAAATAAAGTTTATCGCAGACCAGAGAGAGGAAGGTGAAAAGAGAGAGAGAGAGAGAGAGAGAGAGAGAGAGAGAGAGAGAGAGAGAGAAAGATCCTGGGGTGCCAAAACACTGACACATGTAAACAAGACTAAGCGGTAGCAGGGGATGTTGATTAAGTGATAAATGAGTTGATGACTAAGAGCAAGAACAGCAATATTCTTACAACCCTGAAGCCATATTATGTTTACATTAGAAATGCCCAGATGCATTGGCTTAACATCGGTATCAGCGAACATTGACTGTTATCAGCTTATCGGCACATAGGATAACGTCAACTGGTGGCAGTGGCTGATATTAATCTGGTGTGTCCTGGTTGGCTTCAACTGACTTTGCACTAAAGCTGACAAAGTTTGTTTAATTTTGACATTTGGGGGCCAAAAAAGAATGGGATTATCTGAAATTTGATAAACACATTAAGAAAATCTCAAAAACAATACAAAGCAATCTAAACTGTTTTAAACTAATCAGGCCCTGTATCCAGGCCACCCTCCTACACATGCATGCTATGACATTTTCACATATATCATACAGCATGACAGCATGGGGCCAGGCCACTCCCGCAGCCACAAGGAGTATTGGTTCATTGTACAATCAAGAAATGAGAATTATAGACAAAAAGCCAATCCACTACCACCACTGCAAAATTCTAGAGAAGCATAAATTGCTAAGCTTTGGAAGTTTTAGGTACTTTTGCTTTATCAAATTAATATTCAAATGCATCAATAATTTAGCACCAGAGCCACTTAGTTCATTTGTCCAGAGACAAAACAGAAACAGTCACCAGAGGTTCCATCAACCAGAACTGTAAACTTCCACACTGCAGAACTACTTTTGGTCAGGCTGCTTTCTCTTTCAAAAGTGTAAAGTTGTGGAATTCATTGCCGACTGAACTCAAGACCATATCTGAGTTTAAAACATTTACCTCTAGGCTTAAGTCTTGGCTGAAATCAAACCAGAAGTGTACTCATTTGTAGATAACACTGTGTGTGAATGGATTGTGTGTATGGGTTAG
Source organism: Leptatherina wallacei (assembly GCA_028567055.1). Taxonomy (NCBI): domain Eukaryota; kingdom Metazoa; phylum Chordata; class Actinopteri; order Atheriniformes; family Atherinidae; genus Leptatherina; species Leptatherina wallacei. The sequence goes on along the minus strand of JAOXYM010000007.1, from coordinate 22,993,383 downwards.
TTTTATAAAGGTGTGCAATGTATTATTATATTTTAATGTAGTGAAAGGCCCAACCAGGGACATCAGCTTCTTGGCATCAGCTACAATTTTTTGTAACTATGTACAAATGCAATGTTCCTGTCAAATAAATAAATACTGCAACAAATTGGCTGACATACTTTTAAACAATTCACTTATTTCTTATAATGCATATTTTACTGTTTCCCTGGCAATAAATAGATAATCAACTTTAAAAGTATTCAGAATTAACCATTAGTTAAATCATTACCTTACTGATATCAACACGGAATTTCATATTTTGTACACCCCTAGAGTGAATTATGTCTTATAATTCACTTAAACATGTACAAACAATTGTTGATATTTTTAACGAAATAAGTTGCTCATCTAAAAGAATAACCAGGTTTGGCGGGTACTAAAGTATCTCAGATATTTTCTAAGGACTCATGTTTCCCAGAGAATAAACTTAGTTGATTTGAGGGATTCTCTAAGTTTTCCTTTTTTCCTTTACCATCATAATGTTCATTTTATTCCACAATTTAGTTTATGATCCCATGCCTAAAAGCTGATTGCGTTCCAATTAGCCTTTGCTTTAGGCTACTTTCCTTGTTATACACAGAAATTTCTCACTGAAAATGTGCTAAGGCTCTGTTACTCTATGACTAGCATTAACAGTAAGTTCCCCTCATATTAAACATCCTTATTTCCACTCTTCCAAGACACTCAACTATACTCATTTTAAAGCTTCACAGCAGTCCCAAAGGTTCTTATCCTCTGCTGCTGTTCTTTTTCATGTTGAGTTTCCGAATGTGACCTTTCATTCATTTAACCTCCTAGGAAAATCTATTTGAATTTGTGAAGGGATATGCACATAAAGGTTGGGGGTGTTGGGGATGTTTGTCAAACATGATGTAAGATCTCTAACCTTTAATTATTGTGCCCCCACTGGGCCAACTTCTATTTCTCCCTCCTACTTCCTCTCTTCTTTTTGTTAACTTTGTAGCAGCCGGTATTGCTAATCAAATGGATTGTTTGGATTAAAATCTGCTGCACAGTTTCAAATAGTTTCTTACATATTTCTAATTGGTCAAAAGTACCCAATCATATAATAGACTGGCACTGTGATCCTTGACCCCTTGGTTGGAAATCACGTTGACAGTGTCCAGATGTTTAAAAAAATAAAAGTTTTTTCTTTAGGGAAAACATTTTCTGAGTTAAGGAGGATGCACCTCTGTTTACATTCAGTGTGACCATCTATAACACACTGTATTTTTCAGCTCCCCTGAACTGATTTTCTGTCACATATCCAGTTCTCTACTGGTGGAGGTGAGGATTCATGTCACACTGGCTTATTATGGCATCAGATCCCCGTATTGTATCTATGAATTATGCAGTAGATGGATGGCGTGGAGAACAATGGCTAACGATGACAGTGCTGAAGAAATTTGTGGCATTTTATCCCTAGTGCCTAGAATCAATACCAAATCCACCAATCAGGATACTGTAACAGTTCCAGGAGCTCATGCACACTGCAGACGTTGACAGACAAGTAAGCTTATATGTGAGCCACCTCATATTTTCTGAAATATATAAAGCCACAGAAAGCATCTCTCCTTGACAGTCTAGACCACTGCCCACGGTTTTGTTGAGTGTGTAGCCTATACAGAGGAATAAAGTTAGCCAAAATGACAGCTGGTGGGAGGCTTATAGGATGTGAATAATGCAGAGCTGCAATGTACAGAGGTTTGTTCCAAAAAGGACAACAAGCTGTGTGAGGAAGCTGGTAGAAATAAATGAATAAGGATGAAATGTTGTCTGGCAACAAGTTAAGGCGGCCAGTGAATTTTATTTAATCTGAACACAAAATAATTTTATTTTACAGATTTACACAAAGAAAATACACGAGCAAATGGAGTCTTATCGATTCAGCTGCGGTTGCATTTGATCTATTTGGTCAATTTGGATCTAAAAAGAAAGAACAGAAAAAAAATCCAAATTAAAATGAGAAAAAAGGGAGGACATTCTGAAGACAAAGCTGCTCAAAAAGCAACTGTAAGACTGAAGGTACACAAAATGGTATAAGCGAAGATATGTTGAAGACAGTCAGACCTACAGGTTGAGTGGGTCAACGACACTCAAGTGTGAATGGCAAAACTACAGTTCCTAAGCCAGAACTCCTCGCCAGCCAGTTTAGTTCTGAAAAGCTTTTTGGATAAGTGGCAAAACGTTTTCAAGAGATAAAAACGAGTCCAGGTATCTTTGATTGAAGCCCTTAGGATAACAACAGATGTTCTATAAGATTCAAGTCTGAACTTTGGCTCAGTCACTGAGGATTTGCATGACACTGAAAAAAATAAATATATAATTGTATTCAAGCATTTTCAAACTTCCTGTGAGCATGTTAGGCAAACCAAAACTGAAAAGATTCAAATTTCCTGAAACTGGACGAATACACTCGGGTCTGAGGGTCAAACCACCCCTACAAGAATACACTCAACTAGACTCAATGGATCTAAGGCACCATATTACTCTTGCCAACTTACCAATAAAGCTGGACTCTTCCACATTTTTGTCTCTTTCTTTTGTTAGACAACTAAACAGGTCAGAAATTGTGACTGAAAAAGAGGCCATAGAGTATTTTCAGACTGTTGCACTCTAAACTCCTGACTTACAGCATCTTTTGAAATAAATTGCCACATTTATAAAGACAACATCTGTGCAGTGCATTCAGCTACACTTATATTCACTTTGATGTCCTGATCTTCAGTAAAGAAATCATTTAGTTTTCTAAACAAGAAAGATTTACCTTTGATAGATAGGACGCTCAGCCCAGCTAGATTCTGATTTAAGCCAAGTGAACCCATCACCTGCAATGACCAGAATAAGGATCTCACTATACACATGAGGTGTCAGTCAGAAACAGGCCCGTTGTTGATGTCCTGATCTGCTGGGGGACTTCATCACTTATCTGGGGAATGACTGGGAAATCTGGAGTTGTCAGCTGATTACAATATGATGGTGAACTGGAACAGATGGCAGAGAAGACTGTCAGACAGACCTGGATGTCCGGAAAAAAAAGTTAGGTTCTTCTAGTGTGACAGGGAGGGTCCTGCCACTATGCCTCCGATTGATCATGTGCCCTGGCTACTTGGCCACAGGGATATCCCTTTGGCTGACTGACTGGTCAGCATGCATGACTCTCACCCAGGAAGTTGTGGGTTCAATCCCTGCCTGGGCCCTTCTTTGTCCTGCCACACTAGGGAAAACTTTTGGAGAACTGTACCCAAAGTTATTTAAGTCCTACTTCCAAGAGAGCTTACATCCCAGAGGAAGTAAGAAACATGGTGTGCAAATGGACCCTGTTCTAGCAGTGGCGGAGCTACACTTTTGTATGTGGGGTGGCCAGAGGGTTGGCAAGAACATAAGGTGAGGTTTTATACCAAGAGAAGAAAGTATTGTGTTCCTCTCTGTAACACATAACTGTAGTCAGATTAGAGAAACATGGCAAATAAACCTTCATTACATTAATAATCTGGATCACCAAGTGGAAATATTTGCAACAAGTTCAAAAAGGTCCATGGAAAGGTAAGGTGGTTGTTTTGAGGCACAGTATGTTGCATTTCATGTGATAGTAAGGATTTAATGGCTTCTTCCCCAGACAGTTCTGGCTTCCTAACTGGTGGTGGTGGTAGACTTGTGCCTGACCACAATAACTTGCGTGACTAGCTCCAAGATGAAAGCTGTTGGGGCTGCTGACATTGGGGCTGGAGTCTGTCTCAACCTGATCTGTGCCCTTCCTCTTTAAAAAAGGTTTAAAAAAAAAGGTTTAAAAAGCTTGTCTGTGAAGACTTTTCTGTCATCCTCTGTTCATCAGCTCAGAACAGGAAAGAGGAGTGTTGACAAACTGTTCAGTAAGGGAAGTCACATTCGACCTCAACTGGTAAAGTAGAAACTCCTGAACCCTACAGGTAGCAATGATTTGGTGTCTAGGCTTTTGCTCATGAGTGATGAAAGGGGTTCTGTATACAGTCACCAAAAATACAGTTGTCTTTTGTGCAGTCTCTCCTTGGATCTCAGTGTAAAATATGTGCATGAACTCTTGCTTTGCCGGCTGACAACACCAAGCAGAGATGCAAAGCAGCTGGTTGAACAGAACAGGCTTAGACCAGGACAGAGGCCTTCTCACCATGACAGCACTCCCACATGGCCATGCTAATGCAGTTGCAGCGTCTGGGCTAGATTCCGAAGTCTGGTGTGGGTAGCTGCTGCGGTTCATAGGAGACCGGTGGATATGTACACTGTGTGTGTGTGTCCGGGGAAAATACAGTAAATAAAATTGTCTTGGTTTCCTTTGTGGTTAAAGAGATGCCCTGATCAAGAACAAGGCAGGGGTCAGCTGAACTTCAGGATTCCCAAAAAAGCCTTGAGGTATGATGCTTTTAATTTAGTTTATGTACATTTTCATATTAAACTGAAAACTTGTCTGGGAATGTAAACTATTTAAAAACACAATATTAAAAATCATGAAAATCATCCTGTTTTATCTAATAGCTGTGAATGCAGTTATGAGACCATGATGCTTGAATTACAGACTTTAATGAATCTGTGTCTAATGCATAAATATGTCGCCTGCAGGCAAAAGTTATATATCTCAACAAATGGAATGAAGTTGATATGATAGAACATAAAATGAAGCATGCTCATATGGCCTGCAATGGAATTAAAGTCAAAGTAAGTATGAAGAACTTTTAGCACGTTTTGTTGTTTTCTTGTCTTTTTCCCTTTCTATCCATCCCAACTTTTTCTGACTTGGAGTCATACAGAGTCAATACAACAAAATATTCTTTCCAGTTTCTGTATTTTGAAGATTGTATGTATTATCAGCAGAAGGGATGCACGACTGAAAACAGATTACCCCTCTGTCTTTCTGCTTGCTGAGCCCCATTTCTTGATGATTTCTCATCTTTTTCTTATTTTTCACATTCATATTCATTCATTTTATCCTTCATAGAAGAAAAACAAGGAAATTAAAAACAGAAATCATGGAGAGTTCAGCAAGCAGAAAGAAGCTATTTATATATTTAGCTGCACTATATCACTTACATCACATACAATCTTTTGAATACAAAGTCACTGTTTGGTGTACACTGAAAATTCAGGGTGAACAGGTGGTCAGTGGTATCTTTCTCTCTTCTGACCAACCAGAACAAAACCTTTTCAACTGTTGTGGTTGTTTCAGAGAGAGAAGTCACAAAATATGTCAATAAGTTCTTATTCGAGCACAACTTTCAGTGTATTTTTTGTTCTTGTTTTGTTCTCAGCACATTTTGTATCTTTTACTAAATGCCTAAAAAGCCAGATAAAGAGGATGTTATGTGGATGCACATTTAAAGGCAAGCCACAATATTTACTTCACTGAAAACCAGTTGTTTTTAATGCCTGGACTTAACAGTCATTAATAGTGACAGTTTGTCGCAACCATTAAACCTATCCAGACTCCTAATGTATTTGGCCCGTTAAAGCTTTTTTTTTTATTCCTCTTTGCAGCTTTTAGTTTCATGAAATGAGTTAAGGCTGTGTTTCTAAATGTAGTGAAATGAAATCTGAGTTTCAAATGACATTTTGTGAAAGTTTCATATACTTTACATACTACATATACTTAAGCCCCATTACTTTGGCAGATTTTCCAACTGTGCCGCCCCCTAACAAAAGTTAATTTGGCATCGTTATTGCTCCATGTCTCTTCTCTGAGCTCTCTCTTTCGCGGTCACGGTCACTTCCTCTCTTATTTTCCTCACTTTTTCTGATAATGTCCTCTTGGGTTATATGCTGATTCAGACATGGTACACGTCCAAAACGGCCAATGTGTTGATACCCAGTTCCTGCGGTGTAACACGGTGCCTGAGTAAAATGCAGTTGTGTTGTGGTACTCCAGGTTGGAGAAAAGGTTGTGAAGTCTAGTTTCTCAGCCTTGGGATGCTGCAGGGCAGAAACAGCTACAGTATTATGCTGAATGTCAGTGTGCTATCAAAATTAATCAAAAGCAAAGTTTTAAGATCAGATCTGCAGTATTGCTTCTGTTATTGACTCTTTTTTTTTAGTTTTTAGTAAATTTTATTAAATTTTGTGAGGCTGCGTCTTTAAAGGCAGTTTAGAGAAGTGATTGTTTCAAATGATATTTTGTTAAAGTTTCACAGTTTCCTGAGACTGTGTTGGATTAAGAGGAGCTAAGTTTTATTTAACACACTCAGAGGCTTCAGTGTGAAAATCTCTTTTGTTGTCCAAATTTAATTAAAAAAAAACACTAATTAGTTAATATGTGGAAAATAAATTAGTTCAACCTTTGAGACAAATCAAGCAAATTGTGGAAATGAATCAAAATGCAACAAAAAGGTATAAAAAAATATATGATGCAGAAATCATGGCCTTCAAACTGTGTATTTCTTTCTGTCAGGCTACTTCTGGCTATATAGCAGAAGAGCAACAAAAACATTTTAACTCAAAGGTAATCATCTGAATTGTATTTCTTCTACAAGAAGAGTTGGAGCGTATAAAATAGAAAGTACCGGTATCTATGTGTGAGGCGTTGAGGCACAGGATTTCTTTCCGTGATCTGGGTGTTGCTGGGAAGTTCCAAAGTTGTAGTAGCAAAGTCTGTAAATGTTATGTTGGATGTCAAAAATGTTCATCTGTTGACATTTACTCTTACAGCTTAGTGATGTAGATAGGTGTTAGCCTGCTTTCTTTGCTAGTTAGTGCCTCAAGCTGCTGCTTGTTGAGAGAGAAAAAAATAAAGACCTGTACAAAAGAAATATAGATGTTATGAAGTAAAGCTCCTTGTCTAGAAGATGTTGTAATTAATATGTAAAGATACTTACATCCATGTCATGGAGCTAAGCGAGTCTTGAACACTATCAACTTGAAATACATCCCAATTCAACCCCTGTCTCATGACCTCTCTGCCCTGCTGCATGCAAATACCTTAAAGCGAGGGGGTCAGCAAAATCTGAGTATTTCAAATTAAAGTATGGCCCAGATGCTACATACTTGTAAAATTA
>JAOXYM010000007.1:22967891-22979587 GCA_028567055.1 Leptatherina wallacei | reverse complement strand
ACATCCAAGACTTGCAAGACATATATATATGTATACATATATATATATATATATATATATATATATATATATATATATATATATATACTTATGCTGCAAGTGTACATATATATAGCCTATATATACTAAGCATGGGGTTTATATATGTGTACTCCTGAGAAGTCTGTGCCATAATGTTCATTTTTATTGTTAAATGGAGTCCATTATTAATTGACTTGCAGTCATGAGCAGACATGACAGTTTTAGTTAATTATTGTTTAATCAAATGTTCAAGCTGCCACACCACTTGAGAGAAAATGTGTTAGAAATTCATCTGAAACAGTTGCAGAATAATTTATAAAAATATTTTTTTCCATCAACAGAAGATGATTTCAGTTCCGGTTGGAACATATCCTACTGTGACATCTGGGTTGCTCTTTTTTGGCTAAATGTATCAAATTCCCCGTCAAGCCAGAGCTGCCAAAATCTGTCAACAACAGGAAGAGAGGGACCCAAAAACAGCATCATGCTTGGACTAGAGAAGCTCACATATCTCTCTCCATCTGTCTGTTTGCATATCTGTATGATAACTGCAGACGTGTGTGCAGCTGCAACCTGTCTACGACCTCCTCAATTTACAAAAAAGCGGAGGCGGCATTACAAGCCAAATATGATTGACAAGGATTATCCTGGTGATAAATGTTTCAAGGTAAACCACCGTACAAACCAAATTCTGCTCCTAAAGTGGAAAAAGATGTACTTAGCCAATAATGGATTTTGAATTTCTCCATGCCCCTCATCTTTCCTTGTACTAAAATAACACACATTCTCTTTCAGATTCTAAAAAAAAATCATGTCCATGTTTTCTTTGAATCTAGATGAAGTGAGTGAGATGAGCAGACATATCCACTTGACTTTTAAAGATCAAAAGCATGTGGTCTAACCTCTGATCCATCTGAATGAAGAGCACTTTCCTCTTAGAGCTGATAGACACTGGATGATATAACAGCACTTCACACACTGCTGGAGAAGCAACACTTTAGTTGAAACCTACCACCGGAATGAGAATGAGTTCAGACAATTCTAAATGTCAATAATAATCTCAATGTCATTACTTCATTTAAGTGGAGTATGATCATAATTGTACTCGGAGTAAAAACGGGGGCACAGTTATAATTATAATGGATTGCACTTCATTGCTGACACTCAAAGTGCTTACATTGGATCCATTAATTATCCACTCCTCATTCATACTTGGTGATGGTAAGCTACATGCCACAGCTGCCCTGGGGCAGAATGACAGAAACATGGCACCCAACGCACGCCAACGGCCTCTCCGACCACCACTGAAACATTCATACACCAGCGATGCCGACACTGGATGCAAGGTGTCTTGCCCAAAGACACAACAACAGATGACTGGAGGAGTAGGATTTAAACTGCCGATCTTACAGTCATTGGACGACCTGCTCAACCACCTGAGCCCCTGCAGCCCCACAAACCATGCACTATACAGTATATGTACATAATCACTCTGTAAAAAAAACAAACATTTCAACAGTACGAACAAAACAAAGAAATTCCAGTAAAAACAACAGGAATCTGTAGAGGCCACTTTATGATCGCTATCTGCAGCAGTTACATCATTTTAATGGAATGATGACAGTATGATATCACAGGAAACAGAGAGAAGATTATTAGATGGGGATTGTTTCGTCAAACCACTTATTTTATAGTTTCTTTTATAGGAAAGGACCAGGAGGACAAATAATGAAACAGCTGGGCAACAATAAAATAAGAAAAATGCATTTATAAAGCAACCACACTGAAATGGATATTGACTACAGGAAGAGAATAAATCATACATACTGTGGTGATAAAACAGTAAATTCTGTATGGGGATTACAGCATCAAGTGGCACATTCCCAAGTAAGACTATCATGTTGGCAAGATATCAAATCTGCTGTCTGCAGAGGCAGGGATGAAAGAAATCTTGCTCAATTACACTTTTTATATTTTGTTTTGTTCTGTAATTTTGGGCTGCCTATAGATCCCAAACTGTAACATTTAATGATGATGAGAACATCAAAGAGATAACGATCAACTTATTCAGTCTGGAACCAGGCCATTTACAACTTTGATTAAAAAAAAATTTGAAAACTGGAACACAGCCCAGAATTGAACCTCAGTCAAATATTACTCATAATCAGACTTGATGAGGCACATTTTTTTGTCTTGGAGCAATAAGCAGAGCAGAGCACGTGGTTAACAGGTGGAGATGAATAAACAGGTGTGACATTCATTCAAAAGAGGCAGAGCAAAATGAGCTGTTTCGTAAATTGTGTCATAAGCTTAAGGGGTTCTGAACTGTTTTAGGGACGTTCTGCAACATTTGCTCCAGACTTCTTTCTAATCCAGCCAACAAATAAAATCTCTGGAACATCAGCAGGTGAGAATGTAGAAGCAAATATCCTGGGACATTTGTTCTTATTGAGTGACCTGAGTGGGTCTGCTCACTGATACGAATTACTGTTTTATATTCCTTTTTCTACTTACCTGCTGACTGCTTTCCACTCACTCCTCACATTTGTATGTGTAAACACATGTGGCAATGATATCAACTCAAAAGTCATCAAGCTATTTTCAACAGGCTAGAAAGAAAACAGAGGTTTCCACTATGCATATTTTTCACACATCATGTTTTGCCTCTTGACACTTGCATGTACCCCTCCATCGCATTCCAGCTGTGAGAGCTTTGTCATAAGCATAAAATCTACCACTGTAAAGTACTTGTGTGAATAGCAAATGCAAAAAGAACAACATACTCAATTGTCTGCACATTCTCCTAAACATCTCTAGTGTCTGGGTGAAAAATGGCTTTAGATTTTGTATTGACACTTTTTTTCCTTGCCTATAGAAGGTCTAATTCGCCTATTGTTACAAAGATATTTTGACAGACACAATTTCATATTCTAATGCGGACTATGGGCTTATAATTCCACTTTACTTTAAGGAATTCACATGTAAAATTGAGGAGGGGTTTAATAAAATGTAAGACCTAACTTTTGTCAGGGGCTCTGTTAGAGGACAAATGAACCACAACTGAATGGTCAGTTTTGATATTTTGTTGGGGATCCTTTGGATGCAATGACTGCTTAAACATCATCACTGCATGACTTTTGTCTTTTGGGAAGCTTCGCCAGGCTTTTCCTGTTTGTTGTTGCTGCTGTTGTTTACAGGTCTTTCTGTCTCTTGTTTTGTCATCAGTAAGACAAAATGTTGCCTCATCAGGTTACTGACTCACCCATTACATTCAACTTAGAGATAGACCAAAAACCAAGATTTTGTATCTCATGCACATTCATCAGTCAAAGGATTTATCATATTAATATCAGTGGTAAATAAAAACAATGATGATAAATAAAATTCTCACAGCATATTTGCACTTCACATAGACTTGGATATTTACCACCAGAAGAGTGTTTTTTTGTTTGTTTTATCCTTGATCCTTGTCTACGTATGTTGTCAGGCTAAATGAATGGATGGATGTGTGAAGCCCAACTGTGGAAAAAAAAGCTGTCATTTTTCTGCTTAATCCTAAAGGTAAACAAACAAATTGACCTGCCTCTTTTTCTGTAATCTGATAGTTTATTTGGATTTTGGTGTGTGTGTGTGCGTGCGTGCGTGCGTGCGTGCGTGCGTGCGTGCGTGCGTGCGTGCGTGCATGCTTGGGCGTGTGTGTGTGTGTGTGTCCATGGGTTGTTGTCTTTGAGTGTATGCATATGCGTGTGATTAGAGGGCTGCACAGACATAAATAAGCTCGAGGGAAGTCATCCATAACATCTGGTCACGACACAGAATAAAGGTGGTGGTGGTGGTGGTGGTGGTGGTGGGGGGGGGCATTTCACTCTGCTCAGAACTACATGGGATCTGATGAAAACTTAATTCTGAAAATAAACAGTCTATCTGAGAGGGATTTTACAGTGGTCCCATGAGAAGGCTTAAAAAGACTTGACACACGTTGACACCTTTATTTTTACATGCTGGCAAGATCTCTTGTGCAAATTACAGCTGTGCCAGGATCCCTGTTCCTGATATAGACAGTGCCCTTTATAGTATCTGAAGCTTTTCCTCTGTTTTCAGGACTAAACAAGGTCACTTTCTGACAAATGCTCTTCCACTTAAAAGAGGCAAAAAAGATTTAAAGATACCTTGATCTAAGTCTAGCTAAAAAGCTCATAGTTATTACATTTACATTCTCTGTTACAGAACAGCACCCCAACAAACCACTTTAGCCACATTTAAAGGCCTAATGACATGTTTTTCCATGTTTGTTTGTTTAAACATTCATTCAATTTCTGTACCGCTAATCCAATTCAAGGTCACATGGTTTGTTTAAACAATGACCTTAAATATCAACCAAAATTTTAAAAAGGTATTATGCATGTTTTCCATGTGTGGCAGGACGTAGGACGGCCCAGGAAGGGATTGAACCCTCAACCTCCCGGGTGAGAGTCATGTGCGCTGACCAGCCAACCAAAGGGATATCCCTGTGGCCAAGTAGACCAGGGCACATGATCAATCGGAGGCATAGTGACAGGACCCACACTGTCACATCTCTCCCCCTCTTTCCACAAGCATGTCCTCGTGCTTTAAGCACGTAGCTACCTATTTGGAATCCATGATACATGGATCCTGCCAACAACGCCAGAATGTGGCAGGATGTAGGAGGGTCTGGGTGGGGATTGAACCCTCAACCTCCCAGGGGAGAGCCATGCACGCTGACCAGTCAACCAAAGGGATATCCCTTTGTCCTGCCACACATGCATAAGAACCACAAGTTATCCAGTAGCCTCTCACTCACTTATTTTCCAGCAACCTTCGATCATGTTTGTGGATTTCTTGTTTGATCATATATCCTGCGCTGGTATCATTTTAAATCAGAAGTTTTTCCACTGCAAGAAATATCTTGATTATTGAATGGTAGAACTGTCTCTTAAAGCAGAGTAAGCATGAAGCAGGTTGTGATCCACACAAAAAAGTAAAAGGATAACAGAGCCCTAAAAGCCAGTTAAGGAAAGGCAAGGTGGCGCCGAATGGCAAAGCAGCATCCAGAAGGGAGCACAGCATCGGCAAAGCTATAACCAAAGGAAAATAAAAACTGTATTCCAAAAAGGGAAAGGCAAAGCAGTACTCCAGACAAGGGGGAAAACAGTTCCAAACTATCTAAACAGCAATGTTCTTGCAGCCTGCCCCAGAGCAGTATAGCAGCTGCGTTACGCTAAGCACGAGGGAGCACAATAGCAAATAATTACTGTAATATGGAAGTACTGCATTTAGTGAACTTTACCTAACAATCAGACAATTCCTCTTGATACAAGAGGCTAGATGATTATCCAGCTGTCAACAGTGCTGCAAAACACCCACTTTTATTTTTATTTTTAACAGAGTGGCCACAACGTGTGAGAGTTAATGATGTAAGACACTCATCTCTTCCACTGGATCAGAGAGCTGCCTCCTTTCACCCTTATTATTTGCTTTATATACAATTGAGTGCTGCAGCCAACATGTAGGTTGTGACATGGTCATATTTGCAGAAGACTCAGTTATATTGTCTTGCTGAGCAGTGATGACCCTGATTACAGACCTGTAGTGAAGGAATTCACTGATTGGTGAATGTCTTCCTTTTTAAATATTAACATAAACTTGCAATTGCAATTGCAAGGAACACTGAATGACTTTGCTGCCCTGTATCAAATAAGAGTTCTAAGCAAGGCCCGTTCAATCCTTACGGATCAGTCAACCCTTGGCTCGTGAGTTCCTGCTGCTTCCGTCAGGGCGAAGGTACGTCCTGCCAAAAAGCAGGATTAAGAGTACTCTTTTGACCATGCTGCCATTGTTCTACTAAACAAGTAGCCCTACTTTATTTATTTATTTATTTATTTATTTATTTATTTATTTATTTATTTATTTATTTATTTATATATTTATTTTTTTATTCATTTATTTTATTTTGCTATTCATTGTTGTTTCTGTGTGATTGTTGCACCAATTGATTGCTTTACTGCTTGCTGCATAGCAAATTACCCCACAGGGATAATAACAACTCCTTGAACCATTGAACACTTAATATCACTGACAAAAGTAAACAAACATCAGCAACGATTCAACTGAGAGCAAGTGGATGAGGCCCACAACAGAACTGTCCAGAAAAGCATACTTGTCTACTGTCAGAGTAACAGAGCAGCGACAAGAACTAGGATGTGGAGGAGACTCGTCCCTGCAAGAGCACCGGAAGTCAGGTTAATGACTGTTTGACAATAATCAAACATAAAAAGGGAATAGCTGGGAGTGGGCCCTGCTGATTGAGTGGGTATAAGTCACCCTTCACCTGGTCAGTTCTGCTTAAGTGAGAGGCTGATAGTAACCGGGGATTAGCCTGAATGCTATTAGCTGCTATCAGCTTGCTCAGGCAGAGGGAGTAGTTGCTAGACATCATTATTTCCAGGTAACTTCTCTTATAACAAGCTTTTCATTGTATGGTGAGTTGCAATTTGGCAGCAGAGGGACCAAACTGTTAAATGTTAGCTTTTTTTTAAAAAAAAGAAAAGAATTGACATGTAAATATAGTTGTTATAATGTGGATCATGTAACATATTTGTTTTAATTGGATTATAATTAGACTACAATGAACTGGATTGAATTTGTTGTGAATTGGCATTAAACAAATAAAACTGAAATGAATTCAATTGGATTAAATTGTATTGTTGGGTTTATTTGTTGCTTCCACAACCATAGAAACACGAAGTTACTCACACAAGTTTGTTTGAAAAAGTATGTTACTTTCCAGACTGGTGGAAGGAAGATGCTTCTGACAGGAGAAAGCTCTCCCTTCAATCTGAAATAATTACAGTCTAATTGGAGTTATGATGATTAAAGATTAAGAAATAAATGAGTGGAAATGTTTGTGCCAAGTACAATAAAACATTTAAATTGAAGAACTACAGACACAAAACTCCTTTTTTTCTTTTAATTTGTCAATTTTACTTAATATTGTCTAAAATTTTAATAATAATAATAAACTAATTTTGTTACTCATTTAGTTACATTGCTCTGTACACATCACACATTTTAATAAGAGACATAAGTGTTTCTAAGACACATAGTAGTACGTGGATCTGCAGACAGCTGGTAGCAGTTGACTCTTTCTGTTTATCGTCAGACTGTTTTTCTCTGCTTTGGTCAATAAAAAGTCGACTAAAATAACTGCACAGGATGAAAGTCACAGTGACATTGCAGAGGCTTGACTAGTGTTTGCTTGGTATGTGCCTGATCCCACTTTAAGTCTTAATAATGCTGGTTGAGTCTCCGCTGTTGGGTTGGAAAGACAAAACAATAAAGCAGTTTATTTTCCTTGGTCCTACCGACTTGTGTTTTTCTTTTTGTGTGTGTGTTGAAACAGTCCATTTCAGCCTGTTGCTGTCTTAAAGGAATTGAGTTAATCTATTTCCTACAAACCTTTAGCAAACAAAAGGAGACTGCCTCTGCAACGGCTGGAAATACTTAAACAGGTAAAGGTTGATTTGTGTAGAGAGGGTGCAGGAGGCAGGGCATAAGGCAAAAATACTTCAGAATTCAATCTTAAACTGCAATATCCCACACCATTTCTGTTTTATTTACATGACCATTTCAATCTCACCCCTTACCAACACAAAACTGTGAAGCTCATATTTCTGCTAGTTGATGTCATCTTGGTGTTAATTGACTCTTGTTCGACACCAGATTTGTGTTTGTCTTTTTCCAGATTCACAGTAAAATGAAAGAAACCTCATTAGCTTGCAAGCTTCCTCAGTGTGCATTCTTTAGTTCCCTGCTCTACTCCAACATTGGCTTAATCAGACATTACTGACTTCTCACCAAAGAGCTTGCAGAGTAAAGGTGGATCAATATCTGATCCAGCAGCTCTGGACACAGAGAATTCCTGCTGATAATGACCAAAATATTCCAGATCTGCAGTGTGTGTAAGAAATAAGTTTATATTGTATGTCAACAGCGTTACAGAAAATGACCTATTATTTTTAAGTCATCATCCCTATGTGATTGATCTTATATTATGATCATATGAACAGACTGCTTTTCAAAGACTAATTTACCTTTGAGAATCACAGATCCTTAAAAACAAACTCAAACCATCTTTTCTTTATTTAAATGGTTCATTAAGGAGTTATAGTCATTGTACCTCAGAAATTATGATTACAATCTAAAATTTTGTGGCATTTCATATAAATAAATTTCAATATTAACCTTTTCCTTTTGACGTTTTCACAGAGAAGTGTGTTTTGGTTAATATTAGACACACTCAAATCCTGTGGAGGTTTACTCAGGTCAAACGTGGCCCGAGACCATTATTGATCAGACATTTCCAACACTATCCAACTAAAGTCAAAATTAAAATGAGTATTAGCTCCAGGAGGATCAGATTGAATATTAAAGGGGAAAAGTCTGTCTCCACTTTCAATCTAATTTGTATTAATAATTTGCAGCTGGCAAAACTCAGTCATCTGATAAACAACAGAGTCGTTGAGTTCGTTGCTTGAGATCAGAGCGGTCACTCAATTCAGATCCTGTACATGACAATATGATGTTTGTGTTTTCAGCCATTAATATGCTAGTCATGCTCTCTATTTCTGCCACTGCTTACTAGACAACTGTCCCCCTTTTTGTCTGTTTGATCGCAGGAATAGAGACAGGTGTGCAGGAGATTTGGCCACCAGCTGTTACTCATAAAGCCTGATTCATCCACAACCCCCTGCCATATTGTAAACTCTGATACAAAGTCGGTCTCAGCTATAACTTTATTCTATACTCTGTCTGACCTCTGCTGACCAGAATCACTTTCTGGATCCTGTATCCCCCCACCCCACCCCACCCCCCACCCCCTTTAATTCCTGCTCATTTCTAGTCTGGATTCCAAGTCCAACTCCCTTTTAGAAGACAGTCCCGACATCCTATAAACCTCCCCCTTGTCAAGGCCTCTCTTGTAAAAACATCCCTTGGCTCTGTGTTGTCAAATCACCAGTGACAAAACTGACCTTATCAGCACAGGTGTATTAGCTGTAAGGGTCACCAAATGAATAAAAGATGTTGAAAAATTCTGCAATGCACCAGTGTACAGAGTAAAATATGTACATTGAATTAAGCTTGATTTTTGTTAAGGCTATAGACTTTGTTTTCATTGTCACATTGATATCATCATCAGGGTATTGAGGAAAAGTATCCAGTGATACAGATGCATGTCAGATTGGACATTTGGGGATTTAATTAGTTCTTCTTTCTGCCTTCTTTCTTAATTTATTTTCATCTGTCCTGTTGCATGGAACGCTGCAGAATGGTTGTTTTCTTCTTTACTTGTGTGTTTACATTCTGCATGTCATTATGACAGAGGAACACATAGCTTGAAGCAGTTATCAAAATAGAAAGCAGTTTGTTATCTAGTCTTTGGGTTTCGGATCCATGTTTTCATTGCATATTTACCTGTCTTCTCATTATCATTTCATTTAGACACCAATAAATTCTGGCTCCTATGACCCATGCTATGCCAAGAAATAAGCTCTGTTTCATTGTAGTTCAATGCTCCACAAGTTGCTCTACGTTTTCTGTTGGATTGTAACACCATCTGTGTAGAATAGTGGCTGATCCTGGGTTACCGTGGCCAAAAACTGGGATTAATGGAATGTATCAACACATCAAGGATGATGTATTGTGACACTGGGATGCTTGAATTATTTCCCAACACAGTGCAAATTAACTATAACCTTGAGGGTAGCACAATTTCCACCACACGCACACACATGCATGCACTTCTGTGAGTCATCACAATGAAACAATCTTCTTATCAAAACGACTAAGAAATTGTGGTTATTAATATGTGTAGTTTAAAATAATGGCTACAAATAGCTCTAAATGGGGGTAGTAGTGCTGTTTGCTTTCCTGTTTAAATAGAATATTTACATATTTCATACCAGTAACTGACATGAAGTATCACTGCATTAGCTGGCACTCAGTAACACCAAACATGTAGTATAAACAACCTCCCCATCCAGCTTGTGCACAGCTACGACACAGAAAGCATTATGGTGCTTGATTCAAATCAACCACCCACCATGCCCTGCAGGAAGAGAGCCAGTTTTACCCCTGAATTCTTTCTGTATCTTTCCTTCTCTACCTCTGGAGGAGGGAAGGTGTGAGGGTCTCTGAGGATCTTTTTTTTTTCAAAAGCTAAATTGGGAAAGTGTAAAGGAAAATGCAACTGAATTTGTAAACTTGTCTAAAAGTAACAGACTCGGTGGGATTTACTGACTGACTCATGAAGGTCTGATCTGGACCCCAATAGATTTGGGCAATGGTACTTTGGTACCTCTATGTAACAAAAGATTGTTCATGCTACGGACCACACAGGCAGGCCAACATGACTAAAGATGATCAACATCAGGACCAGCATTGTATATCTCCACCTGTGCCTCAATGAGTGCTGGCAGGCTTTTCCCCACTAACGCTAACTCTGATAATACTTCAATCGTATCACTTTTCACACAAATTGCCGTTTTTGAATCCAAATATGTAATTTATATGAATCGTATAGATCCAACGAGTTTGTGATTTTTGAGGGGGTATCTTTTCGATGACATAGCTTACTGTATATTGTTAATATAATGTGTCATAAGAGCTCTACCTCAGACACGGGACTTTCAGAAAAAACATGGGATGCTAGAGTTTTCACATTAAAACATCTTTGACGGAAACGTATCAGCATCCTCATTTGGCCAGTCACAACGATGACAGTATCGTATCCCTCCTGTGAATAACTCAACTTTTCATTAATGTTAACCTACAATGTCACTCAGTTCAAAGCAAATCATTTTGCGAAGGATATCTCCACTGCTTCTGTATTGTTATCCAATGTAAATTCACATTAATGCCATTAAATGAGAGCGAAACAAAAATAAACATCAGTGTCTGGTTTAATGAGTGATTGCGATACCTGCTCTGATGGATTATTTAAAGTGGCCGGATGCAGTTGGGGTTAGTCTTGACAAACATTTATGCTGATGAAAAAGGAGCCCTGGCCTGGCTGGTAATGCTTGCTCTTTTCCATTATGAGAGAGCTTAAGATGGGTTGACACTACTTATGGTGCTGGACCTGGTTGAAGACTGAGGTCAAGACCGAGGTGAAGGGAGTTCAACACAGCTTCCTGTTGTCACAGTATTTTAAAAAGATAGAGGTTTTCCAAATGCTATTCCACATATAGCACATATATGTTCTCAACTAGTGTGCTTTTTCATCTGAAGCAAATTGTGTCTTTTCTCTTTTATTTTCCTCTCTGAATACACCAGAATGCTTCAGTTACATGATAAATCTCAAGCTTTTTCTGGAGGGGGGGAGATTTACACTGTAACAAATTTACCTTAAAATTTACAGTAACTTACTGGCAACAATTAGCCAGGTAGTTACTGTGAATATGTTTTACAGTAAAAGTACTGTAGTTCCATTTACAGTATTTAATGCATTTACTGTAAAATAAAAACCTATAAAATACTGTGTTTTCAGTTGCATTTACAGTATTTGTTTAACTGTAGAATTAATATCAATTAAATACTGTGATTTTTACTTACTGCACAAATAAAAATAGTTAAGGACTGTTTTTGGTATTGTTTAT
>JAOXYM010000007.1:22912706-22938532 GCA_028567055.1 Leptatherina wallacei | reverse complement strand
GGTCTGCTCATCCCCTAAATGACTACACCTGCTGCAGATACAAGCGGTGGTCCTCACTGCTCTGTCATGAATTCACTTAGCAAAGATCACACTGATGAACATTATCGCCACTGGCCATGAGTGGAGCGTTTCCACCCATTTGGTTGTACAAATCCACTCAAGGTGATGACATCACTGCCTCAGTCTGACACTGTCACCTCATCCCACCAGCAATAGTGAACATGCTGATTATAAAAGCTTACTTGCTCATTGTATTTATTAGTAGTTATGCCACATACGTTCACACAAGGATGATTAGAGCTCCAAGGTCAAGACATGGTCAGTTATTATGGTGACAGATGAATGGAGAAGACATGAGGGTAGGGGGCTCAGAGTGTCAAGGGCATTATGCGTTGTAAGTGATGGTGATGGACTGTCTCTTCTCCCACGTTCAGGTGTGACCCTCACAGCCCCCCCCCAGCGAGATGAATTTAGTCAGTAGTCGCTCAGCACAGCTGCTCCCCGTCCAATTCACAGCAGAGCCATGTGTGTCTCACCTGACGACTGAATCAGCAGCATCAGTTCACTGTCACTTTCATTTTTTTAACACATTTACAGATTCTCCATCTTGCTGAGAGGAATCTTTAATGTGCATGCAGTGGTTTGATGGATTGGTTTTTGTTTTGCCTGCACTTGTGTATTCTTCTGCAGGACTCTTAAAGACACAGCAAGGAGCATTCAGAGCTTTGATCAGCAAGACTGAGAAATACTAATTTATTTCTAATCCGTTTGTTATTAACCCTAATAAAGACTGCACAAATCCACGAGGCATGAAAGCAGTGAATGACAAATGGATAGCAGACTGCATTCATCCATTCTGAAAAAAATGGGACATTTTTCATGATGTGGATGTGGATAAGAAGAGGTTTATCACAAGATAGCATGAGACATTTTATGGAGCACCGGGATGCACTGTGTGACAGACAGGAGGGAGGATGAATGAGGGGAGTGACAGAGAGAGAGAGAAGGCAGGCAAACACATCCATAGACTTAGAACACACATTAACTCCTTAAAATAATTCTAGAAATGAAGAGCCTGGAGTAAACTCACCTTTTTCTCCCCTCTTCCCTCTGTTTTCTGCTCTCAGTACAGCAGACGTGCAGTGGAGTAAACGGCACTCCTCATCTCACTGCTGTGATGGTGCCTGCGAGAGAACACCCCTCTCTGCCCATTCATAGCTCCGCCGACGCACCACTCGCGCATGGATGAAGACGCGCGCACACACACGAAAAACACACACACGCACACACCAGGTGTGACACTTATGTTAATGTCTACAGCCTGGCAGTAGGATGCTATGGGTGTAACAAACAGGTATCAAACACTGCACATTAATGCAGCGCTGTTCATTATCTCATGCTCAATTACTTCAGAGACAATTAAAACCACAAGATGATGATGTAGGCAAAAGGCAGGTGAATAAGATGCTTTTCAAACCAGATACTGCCACATCCTCTCAAACATGTATACTGCTGACATCCTCCATGTGGATGAGATCATCTATGACTCATCTAATAGATCCTGTAACCAATATGACCAAAAACTCAGTCCTCCCCTTCCTGCAATAACAAATTGCCTTCCAGCAACAAGTCTTTAGAAACATCAAGAAATTCACTGGCAAAAAAAAATAAAAAATCCTAAGAACCAATCATAACACTGCAACGATCGTCATCACGCTGCAATATTGACATCATTGTATGACGGGAGTTTGGAGGGAGCTTCCTTTTTTTTAGAATAAACTGAAAGGCACAGAAATAGTCAAACACTTATTCAGACAGATCAACCTTATTTTGCTGTGCATGACTCACCCACCAATATGGGAAGGCATCATGAAACTTTCAACCAAAACACTAACAAAGAGCTCCCATGTGGATAAAACATCTTTATAATAGCCGGTATATTTGTTTGGTGTTCTCCAAACACAATACTGCACATCACAGTCAAACATCAAGGTCCTTCAAAGCTCACTTAATCATGTCATTCAGCATTTAAAAAGAAAATAGATTCTGCCATGTTTGAGACGAGAGGCTTTCACCTGCAGCTCTTCAAAACAAGTCATGCTTGTTCAGGGTTTTTCTTACTGCAGCATCATGAACCTGAACTCAAATGTTCAGGTTCATGATGCTGTAAGAAAAAGATAAAAAGCTCTTGAGTTCTTTGCAGTTTCTAAGGGCGTTGCACAGTCTGACAAACCCCTCTGGTTTTATAGATGTGCTCAGAATTAGTCAACTAATTGTGTATTTGATTAGTTCATTTTATGGTTCATCGAAGGTTTTATGTATTTACACAACTTTAAATGAATAAACATTTAAGGTTACAGCATGGCATTATTTAATAAAAAAAAACTACGCTAAGATGCATAAGCAGTATGTGGACAAACTAATCGCAATCTTACTGCTTCCATCTTATAAAAAAAAAAATTCTAATTAAATCTAAAAAAAAAAAAAAAAAAAAAAAAGGAAATAACTGAAATAATATATTTGATCTAATTCCCCTCCAACAGATAATCTTAATCTTTTAGCATTTTCATTTTTCAGAAACTGTTCCCTGTGGAATATTTTCAACATTACACCAACTCCTCTGTAGTAACATCACATAAATAATTTAAGACTTGGACCCTGAGATGCAGTCTAAGGTGACAGGAAAACAGGACTTGACCACAGATTCACTAAGTGGCATCACAGAAAACCACAGTACATGCGCACTGAACTGCAAGAAACAAACATTTGAAATAGAAAGTAAGCACACTACAGAAAACAAAAATGGCATAATACAAACTAATCCTTATAAAATATCTAGTCATTTAATTTAAAACAAAAACAATCATGCAAAAAACACTTCATAAATCCTTTTGGATAGTCACCATTACCTGTTCACAGTTCACCTAAAACATGACTGCAAATTGAAATTAGCAAAAACAACTGATGCAATGTAAATATTAAATTTAACACGTTTCAGGGTCAAAGCTTGAACTTAATTTTTTATACATTTTATGTTGCATTAAACAACTCATAGCAAACATTTTCCCGTAGGGACGTGTAGTGTTTTGAAATGACACTATAAATGCTTGCCATGAGCTTTTGGTTTCTTTATAATGCCTTTTAAAAAGCCAATAATCAGTAGCAGAGACAGTAGTACACTGCTGTCTTACAGCTTATTCATTAACAAGTATAAAAAAGTGCATTTGGACTAATACTTTTATCGCCATTTGGGAATGTTGTGAGTAGTTCCATGTATTTTTCTGATCATGTCTTTGTCCATCTAACACATGATTGTGCATTAAATTGTTGTTTCCCTACAGTCTTTGGAGTTAGACATTTCCTCAGCTGATTTGGCTGAACTGGAAGTCAATCTGTTGTCTTCTGATTTTACTCTGGAGTCAGTAGTGGAAGAGCTGGTTGTACTGGGATCGTCTGCGCCCTGTCCCTGATCCGAGGTCAGCTGCAGAAACGACGGGATCTCCAGCTGATCTTTGGTTAGAAGGCCTCGCTGGTCATCCACCCTGCAGCCCTGAGCCTTTGTCAGCATCTCCAGGAACCCTGATGCAGACCAGACATTAACTGTGAAAGGTTTCCCCCAAATTTATCAATAAAAATAAAAAAATAAAAATAAAAAAAGCTCAGTTATTTTGATCCAATTTAGGTAACCATATTCTGCTACTGATAAGTTATGTCTCAATGAATCTAACTTTTTTGGAAATTAATGAAGTTTCTAAATCAAATGTTTTATGATCTTTAAAATCAGATAAAACTGGACTTCTCCCTCAAAAACAAACGTCTTCAGTTTTGACTCAGAGATGAAAAGTTCCGCACATTAGTTGTTAAAGACAACTGATAAAAACAGCCAAGTAAAACTTCCCGAGACTCCCCACATGTCAGAACCAAAGAACTGTTTTAGAAGAACTAGAAAACGATATATAAAAAGTAAATAGATAAAAAATAATTCAACTTCCAATTTATTCTTAGTCACCGTGACCTTGAAGACGCTTTAAATAACTTCCCGACCTGAAAACTCAACGTTCCGGACCCGTTTGATGGCACAGTGATCTATGATGTTCATTTCTGGAGCCGTTGCTGCCTAGCAGTGTCCTGAGGCTGAGAAACCACACATACCACTTTTTCTTCTAGGATGCTGCATGACGTTGCAGCTGAGTTTCACTTTAAGCAACTGCATCACACACTGGCGAGCAGATATAAACACACCAGCAGTTTGGAACGCGTACTGTGGCGGATTCAGCAAAAAAAACACAAAAAGACACTTTTGGAAGAAGAGAGGAAAAGAAAGAGAGAAAGGACAGAGCAAGACATAAGACAAGATAAGACTTTCTTTTTTCCTGGCTGGAGGGAGCTCAGAGTACAGATAGGATGCAAAATGGATGCCGTATTAGCCGTCAATATGAGGGCTGAGAAAATCTGCAAGTTTTGTAGTGAGAAGGTGCACAGACATAAAAAATATTCAAATGCAGAACAGTCCTTATGAAATACCAGCCTTAGTAATGTGGATAACAGTGTTGCATATTCTCAAACGTTGTCTATTCTATAAGATTTCCTGAAAATGACTTAATATCACGTTTCTGCGTGTGATAGACTGATATGACTGAAAGCTTCAGAGCAGCTTCTAGAATGAATCTCATGTGGAGACCAGTTTGTCAAGAACTGAGAAATGTAACAAAAAGAGTCCGAGCACATGGCCCACTTTTCTGTCCTGGACCTTGTTTTGATTCTGTTGTAATGACAAAAATAAAATTAAAAAAACATCAAAAGAAAACAATCTTGGTTTTTCCACACCCACACAGAATCTGTTTAAGCAAAAAAAAAAAAATCTCATAAATGGAGCAATTTAATCTCGTTATCAAATTGTCTGATGAGTTCAAATGTTACCCATCTACTGGACTAAGGTTCCCCTACCGTCCATTTCGCGGTTCTTACTGGGTCTGGGCTGAGTCTTGCCTCTGTCTGTCTGCGGTGCTGATCGAGTCTCCACACCTGCACTCGCTGACCCTGCCTGAAACAAAAAGTACATTCTAACATTATCCACACTGTATATAAATCCACATGCATCCATTTTTAAGTCCAGATAAAATTTCATATTTCTGAAATACAAGGACTCAACTTTTCATCAGAAGTAACACCAAACAACAAAAACACCAAAAGGTGAAAAACTTTTACTATGATGTGACAGTGGCAGATGTTTAGGAGGGGATAATTGAACAGTTTGCTCTCAATTATGTGTTATTGGAAGCAAAAATATTGGACAAGCATAAAGATCTAAACATCTTTGGCAATAACCAATTTTTGATAGGTAGACAATTGGGTCACCCTAACCATTGACATTATAGGTTATCTCCAGTATTTAGTGGTTAGAACCTACAACGAGAGGTCTGATGAACATCCAGCAGCATCACAGTCATTATGTACTGAAAGTTTAAGGGTCTGCCTCTAATCTCACGGCCTGTTGAGAGATGGGAGTCCTACTATGAAAAATCACAGTTGTGGTGGTGGTCTACATAATACTAGAAAAGGGATTTTAATGTTGTGGCTGATTAAAAGCAGACAGCTAAAATGACTTCTTCATGTAGCAGCTTTCTCAGCAGGCAGGGTTGAGTTGATCTGAGGACTGAGAATCCTGGAGAACTGAACAAAGAAACCTTGCATTTGACTTCAAGGACCCCCTGGAAGAGAAGCGGACCTTGAACATGTAGTCATTGAGTCGAAAAGAATAAAATTGAAAAAAAGATAAAAACAAGTATCTAAGCAAGCCGAAGGCGTTTTAGATATCAGGTCATCTTTCACTCATTTAGATATTCAATTTCGGAAAAATGTGTGGGGGCGCAACTGAAGATCAAAAGAAAACTCAAAAGCATAGAATGCACTAGTAAAAAAATATGTTTATATCCATGTAAAAATCTCTACAACCTGGCTTTTATTCCCATGAATCAAAACGTTTGGATTTTATTATTCCCACTAATGTTGATATTTCTGTCAGTACTGTCTCACCTGCGTAGCAACAGTGCCTCTGGGAATGAAGGTCTGGTCTCTACCTGTACACACAAAGAAAAAGAAAAAATCAGTTTCTAAAAGTGCTTTCAGAGGACTGACATCAGTTACATAAAATCATCTATAATATCAAAGCAGATCTTTTAACGAGTAAACCCCCCCCCCCCCCATATCAAATTATTTTGCCCCTCTTAAAGCACTGAGACGAGCTGAAGCGTGGAGCACTGATCCAAAGTGAAGTTGGTTCTGGTCTCTCAGCAGTTGGGGAACGCGGTTAGTGAACTGGAAGTGACACAGCATTAAACAAACAAAATGGATTCAGACATTTCAAACACGCAGAAAAGGAATAAAGAGATAGTGAAAGAAAACACACATACAAAAGAAAATCGGAGAAAGCAGGGCAGTTAAGTGGGTTGAAAAAAAAGGCCGTCCTGCCAGCTACAAGGAGCGAGAGCCATGTAATGCAGAACACTCCAGGAGCCATTAGAAAAAAGAAAAAAAAAAGAAAGAAAACACTTAAACGAATGAGAAGGCCTGGGCAGCATGAACGGTGTACCACACGCCATTCACTAATAGCTCATGGAGAGCAGGAGAATTCTTTTATCAGTTTTAATTCTACTTTGATTTGAGTTATTCATCAGATGTATCGATTTATCCTCATCCTGCATCAGCTGAATTGTTCCAAACACAATTCTGCCTGGTTCATTAAAGCAAAATCACTGGCTTTTTTAGAAATGTCAAGTATAATAACCTTTGGTTTTGTCAAGCTGTAGTGTCTTATTGGCCAGCTTGTACACAGAGGTGCTCAGGTTCACAGGCTCATCACTCCCAACCTAAACACACAGGGAAAAGATTCCAGTTGGACATATGCACACCATCATTTGCAAAGATTATCATTTTTTAGTTAAGAAGAAGATGGGTCTTGTAAATGAAAATGACTTTCTTTATATAAAATATAAATCATGCACACAAATGTTAACTGTGGCTTGCAGTGGATTCTATAATTACAGTTCTGACAATAAGCTTTCATTCAGTTATTGTGGACATGATTTTCATGGCAATGTTGGGCTTTTTAAATCAATTTATTGACCCATTCATATTCCTTGAGCAAAATGTACAACATCTGGCGATCATTCATTCATTTTCTAAACCACTCAGTCCAATTCAGGGTCACCATGGGCTGGAGCCTATCCCAGCAATTAGCAGAGGCAGGGTACACCCTGGACAGGTTCCCAGTCCAACGCAGGACCAACACAGTCACTCCTAAGGGATCATTTAGAATAACCAACTAACCTATCATGCATGTCTTTGGGCAGTGGGAGGAAGTTGGAGTACCTGGAGAGAACCCACGCACATTCGGGGTAAACAGGCAAACTCTGCACAGTAAGGCCAGTGTTCAAACCCCTCCCCAGCCGAACCAGTGACTTTCTTGCTGCGAGGATGCAGTGCTAACCACCAGCTATATCTATACATTTATCTATATCACAAATGTTAATACACCAGTTATACTAAACTTGCCACAACCTTTTCACTTCCTGTGAGTGATCGTGATTAAACTAACGCTTTACAAAACATGAAAACCATTTAAACCGTTGAGCACCTGTCAGTAGAACGCTAGTCCATGTAGTCCGTTAAGATCGGAGAAAGAAAACTGAAGA
Organism: Leptatherina wallacei; assembly: GCA_028567055.1. Taxonomy (NCBI): domain Eukaryota; kingdom Metazoa; phylum Chordata; class Actinopteri; order Atheriniformes; family Atherinidae; genus Leptatherina; species Leptatherina wallacei. The sequence goes on along the minus strand of JAOXYM010000007.1, from coordinate 22,930,838 downwards.
TTTGCACAAGACAAAAACATCTCAGAGTCTGATTACAGGATCAGTTTTAACAACGTAATTTAAATATAAGCGGAAAAGCCATTTAGAAAAGTTCTGAAAGTACATTCAATCTGTCATCAGCTGAGAGGAAAGTGTTTGAATCATCATAAACAATCTAAACCCTACGTCCATTTAGCTGCCAACAGAACTGATAGATTGCACAAAGTGGATGCAACAATAAAGGACCACCACCTTAGGATTTTTTTTAACATGAACTCTAATTGTCTAATTGTAAAGCTGAATTGTTGAAACCAAGGATAATGATCCCAAATACACATAAAGCAGGCTGACGTTAACATTTAGGAATAACCTTCCCAAAGTCCAGGGTCTAAAAAAAGCCAAATTCTGCCATTACTTTCATGTTTATAATGAGTGGATGTAAATTTCCAGTCAAAACTGAGTGACAAGCACCACTGTCAGGAGAGTTAATCAGATTTTTGAACAAAATGTCAGCTCTCAATAATGTTGCTCTGACATAAATTGGCAATTAAACATGTGAGTTTCGTAGAAATATACAAGTGAGAAACTGACAACTAATACAATTACCGAATAAATAATGTAACTCTGTTCATAACCTTTTTTTTTTTTTTTTTTTTAAATCAAAAATATTTACAAGTTTCAGAAATTCAAAAACATCGTTACAATCAAACTGATGTAATCAATTACAGCCAAAATAAATTAACTATAAATCAATTATTTGTTTCATTTGACTTTATTAATCCAGATTGGGAAATTGGGCTCTATGTTTTACCTTCCCTAGATATACTAGAGAGCAGTGGACTGACATGATTCAGTAACTGGGGAGCAGTTTGGGGGTTAAGGACCTTGCTCGGGGGCCCAGCCTTCTTCATCTCAATCTGGGTCCTCCAGACCCAAGCCCACCTCTGTAACCATAAGGCTACCACTCAGAGGTAACTCACCGTACAGGCTACATATTATGATCCCTTTAACATGCAGTACACTCACCATGGTGATCAGGGCCTCATTGGGCTTGAGGTGGTGCTTCTGCATCACTGCAGAAAGGGCGTCCTGCAACGTCTTGCTGGATTTCACCATAATCCCCACTGTTTTACCAGTGAAAGCATTTTTCAGCCTGTGACACACATGTATCTTAATATCAACCCTCACACATGAAAATGAACCAAATGCAGTGGAACAACATTGCCATGCAAAGCCTGTAGTCACAAAGACAGCTATAGCAATCATGTCTTGGTGTTACTGATAACATGGTTAATGCAAGAGAGCCAGACGATGTCTCATGATAACACCAGGACTTCCCTTTAATACTGTGAAATGTGACATGCTGTAGTGGGGATGTGGGTGTGAAAACCTGCTGGGGTGATAAAGACAAAAAAAAAAAAAAAAAAAAGTAAGTGACTCACGCAAACGTCACCCTGAGTTCAAGAGAGACCTGCTGATCTCTCAGCACCGAGCAGTCCTGGTCCAGAGATAAAGGCTGCTGAAGAGACAAGAATGGTGCATCAGACAGATGGTGAATGATCCACTTTTATAAAATATGGCTGCTTTTAACATTGTTTTAGGTTCTACAAAGCACTTCTCATTCACTCATTCCCTCCCCCCCACACACACCCAAAGTAAAGTCCCTCTTATTATTAATTCATAGGAAGAAATGAGAGCATCTTTCTAAAAGGATTGACACAGACGTCAATCCTTTAGAAAGAGGTTTCTTAAATGACGAATGAGATGAGGTAGTGAGAGGATGTTAGAACAGGATGAGGGTAATCATCTTTCACACACAGTTGCAACATATCGTTAGTGTGTGGCACAAATGGTGACATTTGAGCTGCTTGATTTAAAGCTGCAGCTGCTGCTTCAGACTAACTTAACATGCTCACCTTGACTTTGCTAAGAAGGTAAATGATTACATCTTTAAGTGGGAAGCCTCTCTTCTCACACAAGCTAGCCAGCATGTTTTTTATTGGTTGGCCACTGGGTGTGGGAACCAGTGAAGCGCTGCCATCCGGTAGGTAGACACAGCAATAGCCCCCCTCCACACCTATACGACTCCCACCTCCACCACCCTGCTCGAGGGAGCGGGGACTCGGCCGGCCATTCTACACCACAGATAGAAAGTGAAGAAAAGACCATGAGGGTGAAAAATATGACACATTTGTCTCTTTGACGAGTACATATCATACTTTTCATGCATTTCTAACAATAATTCTTTGGTTTCATAAACTCAAATCAGTCACAAATGTTTTCTCTTAAATGCACCAACCTCCATTTGCCTGTAGAGGGAGCCAAGCTCCACACTGCTGTTAGATTTGACCGACATGTAAGACTCTTTCTGAGGACCTGAACCTTGAATGTTGGATGCATCTGTAGTTACAGATATAAGGGTAAACAGGCAAAATAAGACCAGCTATGCACTGATTATCTTAGAGGCACAAGATTTGCAGTACGGAAAGGCATTACCTCCCCAGGATCCTCTTTTCTGTTGCTGTTTCTCTGGCGCACTCTTACCACCCGTCAAGCTGTTTGAGTCAGACTTCTTGTTCTGTTAAGAACAAAACAAATTTATGTTGTTACAGCAGAGGTCAAACAGAAATCACAGGTTTATTACCAATGGCCCTAAATCCATCTACCTTTTTGTTACATAAGGGGCTTTTGTTGGCCATTTCCTCCCAGGACCCCATGCGGACAGGCTCTGTAGAGAGCTGAGGTGGAAGTTTACCTTCTACACTTGCCATGGTGCACTTCTGGTAGAGAGGAGAGCGCACAAAGCGCCTGTAGCTGTCCATCTTCATCAGCTTGAATATCTGACACAAAGCAGGCAGAGAATGAAGCTCAAAACAACAAATTTACTGATCAAATGAAAGTGTGGACACCATGCAGACCTGTGTCTGGGCTTTGCCAAACATGTCAGGTGTGGGCTGCTCCAGGTCCTTCTCCTCTGTCTTGGCGGTGTCGTCGATGTTGACCGAGTAGGGAGCGCTGTCAGACAAATAGGTGTTGTAGATGGAGCGAGCTGCTGCTTTCAGCTGAGAATAACAGTCCAAATAAAGTGAATCTTGATTAAGCTTCAGTCAGTTTGAGTCAAAAATAAACTCATTAAATGTGTGAAGAGAAAATTGCCATCATACCTCATCCAAAGAGGTGGCTGGGATCTTCCTGAACTTTTCACACGCCTGCCAGAATAAAATATTCTCTGCACTCACTTCTGACTTCAGAAAAGCCTGTAGACACAAGCATGTGCAAACATGGTTCAGTCTCAGTCACATTAGAAAAAAAAAAGGCATGTTAATTATTCCTAAGCTTGATAAAAAGTACACTTCATATTGCGTTGGGTCTCACCGTAAAATAACTGACCCCACACGGGTCCTCCAACAGCTTCTCAAATGAGAAGGCCCAGCTCAGCACGCTGTTGGCGGGGCCGATGTCTCCACCCGGAGTCCCCGGAAGGCTGGAGCTGCTGCCTCCGCAGCTCCGCACAGACATGTTCAGCTCTACAACACGATCAAACACACTCAGTCATCATTAGTTGAAAGTAAGACCGAGAAATATACGAAATCAGATATTATCATGCGCAGGCATGTTCAGACTGTACAAGTAGGGAAGACTGTACAGGATTGGCTGCATGCATGCCGACTATTCATGCTTACCTCCATCTGACACTGCCTGGCTCTGTGAACAAAAAGACAAATAAGTCAGGGGGTGTTGCAACCCAAGAAAACAGGAAAAACCCTTCACTGAGGGCGTCATGGTCTAGAATATCTTTTTGATCAGTTTAGTCATAGGTGGCCTGATCACCTTATATTTAGATTCATAGCTGTACATTTTTTGGTTGTTTTTTTTAAAGACAAAAACTGAGATTTTTACTATATTTCAATAATACAGCAATAATTACTCAGTGTGTTTCAAACAGCATGAATACAGACATGTCAGAAGTAAAATGTGAACAGCAGCTGCATGTTGGTTTTTTTTCTTTTTTCCTCTTTTCTTCTACCGTCTGAGTAACAGTGGGGTGCAATCAGCCAAGGCTGTTTTCACAGGAAGTGGTTGCAACACCGATGACAAAAGCCTTCATTCAACTTTCAGGCTTCACAAAATTCACATCTTGCAAAAGTAATCAACTTAGCTCTTCGAGCCTGTGTGGAAAACCGTGTTGGTATGAAAACATCTTGATCAGAGACTATGCAGACAGGAAATCTTCAGCTTAATATGTGGATACGATTTTTAAAAAAAAAAGGAAAATAAAAATTCTGTTTTTGAATCCACAGACACTCCTGTAGCAAGTCTACATGTACTTCCGTTTGGGTTTTCACTTGTGGGGGCTCCGTTTCCTCCGACAGTACACATATGGGTTAAGAATATAAATTGCTTGAGGAGTAAATGTGAGCATGTGTACTTGTCTTGTTATTACTGTGCGACAACCTATATACAGAGTATACAGGGTGTACAGATTACAAATATAGCACTATTGTCACCTCTTACACTACGTGTCATTTAATGGCAGGTTAAGGAAACTACAGCACATTTAACTTTTCGCTGATACTACTAATTAAATCTTGCGTCTTCTTTGAACACACACACACACAATAAGTGTGCCATAAGAAAATTGTATGTATGTGTGAGAGTTTGACTGCTTGCATAGTGTCCGCCATTGTGATCGGTTCTTGACAGCAACTCTACGAAAATGCTCAACTTTGACCATATTAGGCAGAAATAGGTTGGTTGTATCTGCAGGTGGGAACTCCTTCGTCTTTCCCCAACTTTAAATGTTCGTCCCTTTTGGCCAAATTCTGGCAACAGGAAGTGAACTGGAGAAGTTCGACACACTTCGTCCACAACTTCTAGAAAAACAAATGATTCATCACTATCTTACTTGCACACATTGTGTTTTCTGCTTTTGTGATTCTCTGGGGATGTTTTTTTAGCCAAAGACAGATGTGTAAATGAACTGTGTATGAAGAAAGAGCATAATTCTGCAAAAAAAATCTAAAAGGACATTTTCATTCACACAGAATGCAAAGCACAGAGAACTTTTTTTCCTCCAAAATCAAAGACTTCTCAGCTTCAATACAATACATCTATAGATAAACTTCACACCTTTTGCAGAGCGGAACCATTTCAACAAATTGAATGGTCTCACAATGAGTATTTTAAGCCAACTCAGCCTACACATGACAGATTGGCCAACAGGCATGGCTTGGTTTCTGCTTCTGGCTCTGAAAGCTCGGCATGTTTTCAATAGCAACCAACTGTAGCCACGCAGCCTGATTGGTTCTGTCAGTGTTGGCACAAGCCAACACAGGACAACTGCTCTGTAGCTCTTGACACTTTGGACTAGAAGTCAATTTATAAATCAGCACAGTTTAAAAGCTGACCAAAAGAGAGGCCTAAATCTGAAAATGCAAAACAGGTTTATTTCAGCTTGGAAGTATTCAACTCCTATAACTTCCATCAAAAATGCATAATCACACCACTGGATAAAAGGAGGACAGTTACAAAAAACACCTCAAGCCTTGTACAGAGCACTGCCAACTCACCATCTGGCCAACAGGAATCCCTAAAGCGCTGTTGTTCTTCGCCATGATGGCTCAGACACCAGATAAAAAGCTGAATTACTCTGCGAAATGCACAGCGTCTGAGGACAAAGTGGAGGGCTCCACCCAGACTTGAAGTAGAATACTCATACATGCACACAAATACTCAAAAAAAAAAAATCATCACTGAGGGCACCCTGTCACTTCCTGCCTGCAAGGGAAGTCTTGCCATAGCAACAAGCCACAAAAGAGGAAGTATGGTTACTATGATCAAACTGTTCTCAATCTACATCTTGAGAAATTGTGTGATGTGGGGAGACAGACAAGTCAGACAAACTCATTCTGTTTTTAGTGTGCAACTTAAAGAACTTATTATGTATAATGCAGTGCAGAACCAATACATACATACATACATACACACTACAAGGTATTTGATCTTCTACACAGATAAGTGAAGCTGCCAGCAGACGTGCACATCACTTGCCTGATTATTATCATACCTTTCTGACCTTCTTCATGCCACAGTCATGTTTCTTGTGTTGCTTTTGTGCTGCAACAACTTTTACCAGGCGGGAGAACCTGTGATAAAGTACGCTTAAAGCAACCATTCTCGGAGGGGAAAGAAAGAGAGTACACAAGTAAACAAGAAAGGTGGCAACGCCAACATTCAGTACAGCGACAAAGAATTTCAGGTCTGTTTGCTAACATCTGACATGCGCAGTGAACATATAAGCAGGTGCGACGAGACTGTAATTAACTATGCTAATTTAGTCAAGGAGGTTATTGTTTTATGTTTTCAACAAGCTGAATTCTTTCCACTAATTACTTTTCGACTTTTGCCTGAATGTCAAAGCTCTTTTGTAAATATAGGATTTTTCATGGGTTAAAACTTTAAAGTTTCTGACGCACGACTGCTTAGTAGCCTATAATATCCTAGCTTATTAGCATTGCCGTTTGGCCTTGAGGCCTTTCAATGCAGTCAATGTAAAGCAATATTTATATGCAGCATTTTAAGAAAAAATGACAACTAAGGCTTTGTGAATATTTAAGGGACAATCCTCTGAACCAACATCCCACTGTTTGCAATATTCTGGCCTCAAAACTTTCAAAGTCTCAGATTTGTAAACTGTTTAGAGAATTTGAAACATTTAATTAATGGTCAGCCTCAATCAGGTCTGCATGTGAAAACTGAATGGTTTTGAAAATATAATACTCAGTTTTAATTTAAGCTTCCATGAAAGACTCTGTCCACAATAGTAGTATGTGAAATAAAAAATAATAGTGACTAGAGCAAAATCATACTTAATAGTAAACTCTGGTCCTCAGGGGCGACGGACCTGCAGTTTTTCTTTGTTTCCCTACTTCAACACACCTGACTCAAATGAATGGGTCATTCAGAAAACTTGACAACAAGCTGCTGGAGCTATTTTTATTTGAATCAGGTGTGTTGGAACAAAGAAATGTCTCAAACCTACAGGACTGTGGTCCTAGAGTACCAGAGTTTGACATTTCTGCTATAAAGTATGTACCTGTCAGTCTTCAAATAGCAGAGGCTGATAAATATGGCTCGTCTTTCGAGCCAACAAATAAATGTGTACATTCAGTTTCTTAAAAAAAAAAAAAGTGTTGATTCTTGCTGTCAGAAATCGGTGTACTATTTCACTAACAGTTCTCTCATGGTATAATTATAAGCAATGAAGTCTCCGCAGGCTAGGTCTCCAACACCTAACATTTGTTTTGTCATAAAATGTCCAAGATATTTAGGTTCATAAAGATTCTAATATTATTGTCAGTTTTAAGTAGGGAAAATTCAGAAATATCTCCATTTTGTTCTACTGATCATGGTAACACCCTTATTAGCATCATATTTCATACCTTGTTGTTCTCCCCACATAAAGCAAATAGTAAGGAGGAGGCCAGCCCTACATGGACTAAAGACCTCAGCATCATCTTCATGCATAATACAGTTCGCCACTACATTACTGACAATGCACTAAGTTTTTACAAGCTTTTAAACTGTTTAAATATATCTAAAGATTGTAGAAAAATCTTTTAAAAGCCTCCTCTCTGCAGCAACGTAAAACATTTGCATGAGCGCGCGTGTGTGTGTGTGTGTTCAGAGTATGAGGTGCAGTGAAGAGTGAAGTATGTGGATAATTACCCCACCTGCAGCATGTATCTGGTTCCTGTCTTGACAGTATGACTTCTCCATCTTTGGATATAAGAGGCAAGAAAGACCAAATTGTTATATGGGTCTACGAGGGACCAAAGCAGATAAGGCGGCACGGTTCAGAGTTTCTGCTTGACCGTACTTAAAAAATGTCTTATTAGTAAATCACACCTCCAGTTGGCACCCAGTAGCTCTATTGGTTAAGTGGACACCCCGTGTAGAGAGTCTGAAGCTCTTCAATGCAATCGGACTGGGCTGGAGTCTCATCCTGTTGCCATTTAACACATACTAATAAAATCCGTTTAAATGAGTTGCTCATAGCACCTCATGAAACATCAGTGGTTCAGTGATTGAAGCAATTTCCATAGAGATAAGCCTAACAGAATTTTTGTAAAAAACACAAAATAGACTGAGCTAAAGCTATTATTATTTATGAATGATCTATAATAATAATAATAGTAAAAACTATCTTGGTTGTTAACCTGTCATTTCATTCAACTCCATGACAATGTCTCTTAATTGATCTTCCAGAAGATGGAGTTCTTTAATCTTTACGAGCACACAGTGCAGGGTGAAATTCCTTGCATAAGCAGCTAAAATTGATTTAATTAAAGTAAAGCTTTTTTTTAAAGCTTTTTGAGGCCTATGAGGAAAAGATTTTGTTTCCCCTTAAAGAAGACTGGCACTGGCTGATAATTATTTTTTAGTTGTTCACTTTATCCAGCACCTCGTCCTGTGTTTCCTGTTTAAGCCTGAAAGAAGATCAAGAAAGGAACAAGATCTTCTTTTGGCCTTGATAACAACAACAAAAAGATTAGAGATATACAGAATGACTAAAGCACTCCAGTGTTGTGAAGGGGTTTGTTCTCTTTGTTGTGCTTCCTGGTGCTGTTACCTCTGTCGGTATTGTAAAGACGAGGGTTAGGTTAGGTTGGTCAGTCGTGACGATTGAGTAAGTGTAAAATTTGGTTCATGATAAATAACAGGAATTTCAAACCAACAGGGAAACAGACTACATTATGCGTACCACCTGATTTTCATGACATTGACTAAAATGTGGAAAGTTGGCTCACAGGGAGATTGTCAAACCCGATTTGTCTGTTTATGTGTAGGTCTCATAACATACTTTATTTAAAACTACAGAAATTTTCAATGTGAGCTTTATGGATTTATTTGTACCAAGTTACACCCTGTTTGTATCCCATTGCATGCTGGGAAAAGCTCCAGCCTCTCAGTTTCAGGAATCATTAAGTGAAGGAGAGAAAACTCAGCCAGCAGCACCCTCTAGTGGTCCGTCTGTGAATACATTTCTGTGTATGAAGGTCATGAATGATCCTGGTGTATTAGCAATTCAAAGATTTACTCATTTTTACTGAAATTTCCAAAATTCTAAAAGAAAGGTATCCTTAGCACAAGTTCCATTTCATGTTTTAAGCTGAGTCAGTGGTTGATTTGCATAGAGAAACACTGTTTCCCTGATAACAGGCTAGACTTCAACACTCCTCTCTCTTACAGTGTTTGACTTTGTATGCCAGCCTCTACTTTACATCTGCCTATTTTAGTCACACGTATACAAAGACCATCATTTTGACCTGGAAGTTTCTCAATTTATTCCGCGTAAAGGGAATTATCAAGTAGCTCTATAAGGCCTTGACTTGACTATGTGCACAGCCATTTGATTTAGATTGCCATTTGATGTTATATAAGAATGAATAAAGCTGAATGACATCGAAGCAGCAGTGGCAGCCACACTGATGTGGTTGTGCTGTCACATCCACCTTCAAAACTAACAAACAGTGGTGATGTTTGTCCCACGCCGTTCCAGGAATTAAATCATTTGCATTGCTATCAGTGTTTACGATCAGTTACACCAGGGTTTTTTTTTTAATGCAAAGAGCCTTCGGTTAAACAAAGCAGAGCAGGTCATTGCTTTAGTCCGCATGTGGAGCATCAGCCCAGGTAAGACTAAGGCATCTGAGCCTTTGCAGTTTTATTTTTACAGCATTAACAATCTATATGGAAAGTTTTAAGAGCACGACTTCTTTGAAAGTTTTAAGACGCTCATGATATTCAGGGTTTTTTTGATTGTTCCAACCCAGTCCTCTTCAGCCGAGAATGACAAGAACAGATATATTGTTTTATCTTTTACTCTGCCATCTCCTCTTTGGTAAGGAGCCACGTTTACATTTACAGTTATTCTTATATATGATCACATCTCTTTTTGTGTTTGGGTGAGTTTGGCTCACTATAATGGCATTTTCTTTCAGTTTGCTCATCTTCTGTACCTGTCGAGGGTGCGTCATGCAACATTTTAACAGGTAGAAAGAAACAGAAAATGACTCCCTCTGTCTAGAGTGCATTTGAAGACATTACCTAGCAGCTAATATGCAGTACCTAATGTGTGGCAATAGACTGCCAAATGCAATGCACTAGAAAAAAATTTCTGAATGCTGTTTTTTTATCTGTTTTCCCTTCAGATTGTTGCCAAATTCACCTTAACAACAGCAGTCAGTGCTTTACCGGTTAGTCCACTCTTTATTTTTATTTTTTTACTTCAAGAGACCGATTTCCAATAGAATATAGTAGATGCAGTCATTGACGTTCAGGTGTGGTGTTAAACACAGGCTGACCCCAATGCAGCCAAAAGATCTACAGTTATGTGCATTAAAACACATAAACCTGTCTGACGCTGCTGGATGTTTGCTCTCCCCATCAGGCTTCACGGTATCTATCAACAGCACTGGATCCAAGGCACAGGAAGGTGCTGACGTCACACTAACGTGCGTCCACAACCTTCCTCATCTGAATCTCAAATTTGCGTGGTTCAAGAATGAGGAAAAAATGGAAGGTGAAAATAAAACAACGCTTTTTCTGGAAAAAGTGCTTTCACATAAAGCTGGCAAATACGTCTGCTCTGTGAACAGCACATGTGGCTCTTGCAGGTCTTCGCCAGAAGATGTCACTGTAGAGAGTGAGTAGACTTCTCCATGATATTTAGAGTCTGGGTGTTCACTCTTTAACCAAAGGCTGGGATATTTTTGAGTTTTTGCTTTTATGGAATGAAAATGAGAGCATGTCAACTTGATGGAATCTTAAGATATAAATGATAAAAGACTCATCGGTGATCTTTGAAAACGTGTTTCCTCTCTCAGTGTTTTTGTCTTTGAAACTGTCTTTCATCCAGACAACTCACTGGTCATCCTGGTGGTTTGTGGTGTTTCTGCATTGGTTCTGGTCGTTGTAATGGGGGTGGCAATGAAGTTCAAGTTGAACAGAGACAATGGTAAGAGCTCACTTTATGCCATGTGTTCTCTTTTTTTCCTTCCTTCTTCTCATGTGCTTTTTTCAAAAATGAGATACATAGTGATGATAATTAGGTGTAACACTGTAGTCAGCAGCCACTTTGCAAAGCTCAACACAAAGGCTAGGAAGAAAGAGAAATAATAATATTTTCATTTAAATGTAGTTTCCTGAACATTCTTGACAGGTTGGATGAAGAGTTTTCAGAATATTCTCTTGTAAACAAAGCGAACAAAAAAGAGTCACATTTTATTTTCTCAACTGTGAAATAATCCCTTAAATCTGGCCGAGAATTTTGATTTTCTTAACAGAGCTTCAAAAGATTCATCTGCATCCAGGTTTTTTTTCCTGCTCTGGGCTGCTGGTACAATGTATTTGAATGAGAAACTGATAAGATGTCTTCACACAAGACATCCAGACCATTTCTGGGGATTCTGAATCAAAAAATAAAATAAATAAAATAAAACTGTTCTGTAAAGGAGGGAATTTAAATGGTTGTGATGTAAAATACCTCAAAATAGATCAAACTTAAGAAAAAGCTAATTCGTGGTTTTAAGATGCTCAAAGAGGCACAAGTAAACCAAAGAAGAAGATTTATATCAACAAGTAATTCATTTTTAACAATATCATGTCACACCATTTTGTCATTTATTCGCTTTCTTACCCAAAAACAAATGATGAGATGAGAATTTTAATTCCACCTTCTTGCCTTTTTAACATGAAAGTGGAACCAGAAGACCGTACAAATGGGATTTGAAGTGATCATTATGACTTAAGAGGTGTTGGTTCGGGATTTCTTTTTACTTTTGGCCTAAGCCAGGTCAGCTGTCTCCCATTTTCAGTCTTTCAGCTAAGCTAAGTTCAAAGGCTGCTGACTACATCGACGTGGTTACCATACATACCATCAGTATGACATGAGTGATATATGCTGCAGATTTATTTTTATTTTTTTGCATTACAGATTTGTCTTCACTTAACACAGATTACTAAAATGTAAAACTCCTCTTTCACTTGGCAGCTAAGCACAAAGAGAGGATGAGGCAGAGGGTGCAGGCTCAGCAGAGCGAGGGTCCAGCTCCATTCACACCAAGAGGATTCTGAATAAGAAACAGCTTATCGCATTCAAATGTAATAAATACTAACCTTGCTTAATAATTCACTTTAATGGTATTTGATGTAGAAATAAAAAACTCTTCATTCTCTGAGTCTGTGCGTCTGTCATGATGAGGGCGGGTTACAAGCATACATACTACATACAAGGCATATTCATGATTTAACACTGCAGCCGTGTTAGTCCGTTAAGTTGAATAAAATGGACTAGAAATGTTTTAATCCAGACGCAGGATAGAGATTCTCACATTAATCCTGCTGAATGCTCTGCTCACAGGGCACACACTAACACAGAGCAGCTTAGCAGTGGCTGGCCTGTAATGGATATATGGAACAATAATTCCACCCGTCCAAGAGAGGGCTGTATGTTAGATCTGAGAGTTGACTAATGAAAACAGAGCTAGTTCCCTGGTTCAACAGTGGTGATATAATCCCAAAACTTTCATGTGCTAAGCCTGTGCAATGCTGTCAGTTCTCACACTGCTCTCAGTGTCTTGCATTTAGAGTATTTTTTTTCCTGGGCCATATGGTAGAAACTTTTTCATCTACATGTGTGAGTGGGCTGGCGAAAAGTTATTTTTTTGTTGGGTTTTTTGTTTCCTCCTACAGCAGGTGGCTTAGGGATAATCCAGGTAAAGCCACTGCAAAGTGGAGATGGAGGGATGGACCAAGGAAGGGGGAGGGACAAAGAAGAGGCCTTTACATGGATGACTAGGGCTAATTCTGGCCTCCTAATCCCGGTCCCATCCACCCTCCCCCTCTTCCTGCTTGCTAACTCTACAGTGGCACTAGGAACCATTGGCGCCCAGGTAGACATTATCGCATACCATAGACCTTAACCTTACAGACGTTTACCAAGACGGCTGAGAGAAACGGTAGTGTTTGCTGGTTAATTTAGCAGATAGTTAACCTGTGTGAACTGGATAGCTAACACACCTGTGTGAGCTTCACTGGAGAATGTAGCTGTAGCCCCTCCAGCCAAGCCACAGGACACACACCAACATGGGAGAAGCTCAAAAGGTAGGTGACCTGATCGGATACAACAGGATTTAAGAAGCCAAATGTGAAACTGGAATTATTGGAAGTCTACCTTCTCATTTCATTTTAAAGTAACAGAATATCAGCTAAACAGTTTTTTTTTTTACAGCTTTTCTCTAAATTGCCGTTAGACTGGATTATGTAATTTCCTCAGGCTATGCCAGTACAGTGTAATAATTATGATTTTACTCCTACATGTCTCTTTTTTTTTCTACAGTTGATCACACATGCTGTTATATCTGTTGCTTTGAATCAAACGTTTAAAGCTACATTTCCTCTTGTCAGGAGTGTGGCAGTCTTGGTGTACTGTCTGTGGTTGTGCAACCTTGTAGCCTAATCACATTAAACAGCACACTATTATATGAATGGGGCTCTAATCGACGCCAGCGCTTTTCTAAATGGAGCAGCAGATTAATTCTTGCAGAATGAGGGTGATATTCGTACAGAAACACTGGGTGGAGCAAAATGTTTGCACATATGTGTGCTTGACAGTGGTATTAAAACAACTTTGACCTTATATCAGAAAGAGGTCAGTGGGATTTTATCCATTTTCAGATGTTTGTCCTTTCTCTTTTCCTCTCGGTGTTCCAAAACAAGTCCGATTATCATCGTACCTTTACAGTGAGGAAAGATTTTTTTTTTCCCAGTTATGTAGTTTTCCAACTAAACTAGCTAATCCCCTTCAGTCATTTTTCTTACTGTTAATAATCAATTATTTTTGTATTTAGTCCACCTTAACGCTGAATGGCTTTGTTATCCTTTGGTTTCCATGACAAATACAGAAAAATACAATGCAAGCTGCAGTTGGTTTATTGACCTGTATGGCGCTACCTTTTGCCTCTTTATTCCACCTGACCACGCTACACCTTTGACCCCCTCCTGCAGGGCTTACTCTCTGTCATAGAGAAACTGAAGGGATCCACAGAGCAGGAGGTCAGGATAGTACTTCTGGGTTTGGACAATGCCGGCAAGACCACCTTGCTGAAAAGCCTTGCTTCAGAAGATGTCAACACCATCACACCAACACAGGTAACACAACGTTTAAAACCCCAACCTGCCTCGCTCTGTGACACATTTCCTGATGATGGTTTTATTTTACTATCCCTCAAAGATCCCTCTATGACATAAGTGTATTCTAGATAAACAGATTGCATCTACCAGGAATAGATGGTGGATATTTTGTGAACAAACGTGTGTGTTGAATGCTTTTGCTGCTACAGTTTTCTTTGTAATGTTTAATTTCTCTTGTTTGAATTAAGTTTTTTATAGATATAGTATCATTTTAGTATAATCCAGTATCCTTGCCCTCACACTAAACACAGCTGAACCACTGATCAGTGAAATATTGATGTGAGGATGTCAGATCAAGGCATTAAATAACTTATGATGGGGATATAAACAGTTTTGCATTCCCTCAGCAGATTTTCTTGGAAGATCTTGCCATCACGGCAGTTCTTTTTTTTTATCTTCTCGCTTCTCGCATCCAGTCCCTTATATCATTATCCAGTGCCCTTGTCTGGCTTCTCCAAGAGAATAATTGATGTATTACCAGGTCCTGGGGAAGTGTGAAGGCTCATCTGAGAGAGAGGGTGTGGTCCAGTGCGACGTGGCAATAGTCGCCATGAAGCTAAATCAGACTTGACACATTAGTCCATACACTTCGCTTGATCCCTCTGGTCTTATCCTCAGATTTGCTCCTCAGCTGCCCCTCAGGATAAAGTTGTTATACAACTTTGCAGTCTGAAACACAGAAGAGACGTGTTTTAAAAAAGGGCTGTGGATTAACACACTGAATGCATCCTTGTGAATACATGCGGCACATGTCGCTTTCTCGCAAACATGTTTTTAACTGTGTGCAACAAAAAACCTACTCACATTGCTACTTCATTTATTTTTTAATTAGGTACTATCAGGGTGTGTTGGCACAGTTTTCAGTTGAAGGCAGTGATGTTTTGCACTTTGTGATTCACTTCAGGGCTTTAACATTAAGAGTGTTGCCTCTCATGG
The DNA here is from genome assembly GCA_028567055.1 of Leptatherina wallacei. NCBI lineage: Eukaryota > Metazoa > Chordata > Actinopteri > Atheriniformes > Atherinidae > Leptatherina > Leptatherina wallacei. The sequence continues at coordinate 22,915,667 of JAOXYM010000007.1, read as the reverse complement.
CATGAAACTCAATGTTTGGGACATTGGAGGGCAGAGGAAGATCAGGCCCTTCTGGAAAAAGTATCTGGATAACACAGACTTATTGGTGAGTCCTTTCATCTAAGTTAAATCCTTTATTTTTCAGTTTCTCCTGAAATTGACAACTCAATTTTTAATGATTTATAACCCGAGAGTATTGCACATATAAGCATCTATGACTCCTTCATAAACTGACATGCAGGTTGCAAAATGTTGAGGCTGAAAAGAAAACCTTTCATCCATTATTTTCTCTTTACTGCTCAGTGAATATGATGTTATTTTGATGTGTTTTTTTTTTGTTTTTTTTTAGATTTATGTTATTGACAGCGCGGACAAGAAGCGGTTTGAGGAGACGGGACTGGTGAGCTCACAAATGCAATCTGACTAGAAAGATAATCCAACTTGCTATTGATGTTTTCTATTTTGCTTCCTTAACATAGCTTCCTTTAAAACATGATGAAACACAACATCCAAATCTGTTCATAACGTATTTAGATCTTGTTGGACAAATTCACCCTTATTTAATTTGGTAACCATTCATTAAATCAACACTTCATGTAAAAGAAACGTGTAATACAAAAATTTCCACCTCACTGGCTGATTTTGTACATCATTTTATTCAGAGGTGAAATTAGATTGTTTTTATTTCTGTTGAGTTTTTTCAAATTTAATAGAGTCGTAGGAGTTATCTAAATCCACTCTTCGTACAAACTTTTTACTCTACTAACTAAATGTTGGGGTTGTTTAGAAGCTTTATCCATCGTTTCGAATTTTGTGTGGGAAATGTATGCAAGTTAGGGGATACTGTATTAGATAACAAACTGTGTTTGCATATTTAATATTAAATTTATGAAAACAAAACACACTAAATGTCATTGTTTTTATGTAAGTCATCAATTATATTAAGTTATACCCATTAGATATTTGGCCGTATTAATGTCCCGTCATAGTAGAGTTACCACATTTTGTCCATAACTAACAAACGTTATGTGTACAGGAGCTGTCCGAGCTGATTGATGAGGAGAATTTAAAGGGCGTTCCGGTGCTCATCTTTGCTAATAAGCAGGATCTGGCCACAGCGTCACCGGCCAGTGAGATTGCCGAGGGACTCAACCTGCACACGTACCGGGACCGCGAATGGCAGATTCAGGCGTGCTCTGCAGTGTCTGGCGAGGGAGTTCAGGTCAGACCAAACACTGATTTATTTATAGCTCTTTCAGCTTCAACTTAATTGGTAACACCAAGGTCAAGGCAACATGGTGCTGAAAATCAGCTTCAGCTGTTTTCTTTAACTTTAGTTTGATAGTTTGACTGCTTTATGTTGCTGACTGTTTGGACCAAGATACAAAAACTGTTTTCTGTTTCACCAACAGGATGGGATGAACTGGATTTGCAACAATATTGTGAACAAAAAGAAGTGAAACATCTTCCCAAACCACATTCACCAGGATCCAACAGTGTCTGCATCACATAAGGGATTAAAAAAAAAGAAGTTTCACTTCATACAATGTGTGCAGACTTCATAAATGGTATATTCAGGTCCCTGTCTTAGTCTGGTATCATAATTTTGTTTTTACAAGTTATGTCATTTTTATAAATATTTCAAATGTAGGCAATATTAATAAATATTGTAGCATCAATAAAAGTTAGTCATGTATTCATAATTTTGTCCCAAAAATGTAAGTTTGTGTTCCTTTTGTTGTGAGCATTCTCATCTGGTAAACATGTACTTTTTTAAAGACGGATAAGACCGAGATAAGTAAGTAGCCATGCAGTCTCAGCTGCAGTTTGTCAGTGGCGTAGACATCAGTTCAGTGTGTGTAAAGTATGTTTCAAGATTTTTGACAATAAAATACTTAGTCGTTTATGCTTTTTTTTTTTGCTTTCAACTCAAATGGAACCATGTGTGATGAGATTTCCTTATTTTTTCTGCTATATACTAAGCACATAAAGAAAGGAAATATGTGTTTGTTTGATTTTGTCTTTGTTGTAAAAATATTTGGCAAGAAATCTTTGGAAAGCCAGTTTATTTCCCTTTTAAATGATGCCACATTTGAAAGGAAAATGCATTTGTAGGATGAGCAGCAGAGTTGAGTATGTTGGTTGCTCCAATGAAAAACTTGCCAAATCTTCTACAAACGTGCTATTCTGCTATGGTCTGCTTGGCACCTCCTCCTGGTGCTGGTCATCAGCTTGGAGGATAGAGTTTGGTCTCATATATGGGATTATCACTTGTTGCAGAATCTCATCTTAATATCTGTCTGCTATGAGATTGCCTCCAGTGATGAAAAACCTTGTTTCTCCAGTGAGGGAGATGCAGCGCTACACATCACATTAGCTGCGTTCGTAAAATAAAAGCGATATTTCGGAAATTTCGACAAAGTACAATTGCGAAATGCTGGTGTTTCCATTGAATGGTGTTTAGTGCATAAGCCGTAATTCACATAAAATCTCCTTCCGCAAGACTCCTTTCTGAGGAAGATGGAGATACAAAACATTTTATGTTTTGGAGCATGTCGCTGTTGTTTGTTAGCAAGGATGACGGTTATATTTTTCTGTTTAATTATTTGTAAAATATTCCATTCGTACATTCCGAACCATCTTTACTGTAAACAAACTGGTCACGCGACGCCCCCATGTCATGTCAAGTGCGGAAAAGGTGTTTCCATTACACTTTTACAAAAATACTTCTATATCAATACGTCTGAATAACCACCCCCTAGGAGGGTAAAAAGTTTTTAGCGATATTTGAAAGTTTTTTCAAAATGTAGGTGTTTTCATTGCCAGATTTTTATGGCGATATTTAGGTTTTGCACTATTCTAGGGGTAATGGAAATGCAACTACTGCCTCCACCAAAAGCTTTTACCAAACCCACGTCGTAGAAGAGGAAGGGTAGCGGGAAGCACACATCCTGGAGGAGTGCTGACACGGAGTCGGACTGG
>JAOXYM010000007.1:22899931-22911114 GCA_028567055.1 Leptatherina wallacei | reverse complement strand
CAGCCAGATTCACCCATTCAATCTCACACCTCCCCTCGCCACCCATCCACTCTCTCACCTTTCACCGATATCAACACCCACATGTGTGGGTGTTAACACACCTCAGACCGCAGGATTATCTTATAGGATAATCTTATGACTTATTACATTCAAGAGTTTCCTGTCCTTGGTCAGGAAGGGGGAAACTCGGGATAAAAACAGCCCAAAAATCTTTATGTCTACCCAGCTTTTCGAATTATGTTCAAGATCCCTTCTTCTGTTTAGATTAGTTAGACAAATGGTTGAGTGTTGAATTCCAAAAGGTGCCAGGTTAGACCAATGAGATGTCTATGCATGCAAGAGCAGTTCATAAACATAACATAACCTGTCTAAAATAACTTTATTAACTCTACAACACAAACTCCAAAAAGTAAATTAAGATCATAAATAAACCGCAGATACTTTACAGTAAAGATGACCATACTTAGCCATGTTTGTTTGTATGTTTTTTATCCCCATTAGCTACTGACATAGCAGCCGCTATTCTTCCTGGGATTATGTTATGCTAGAGCTAACGCTGGTGCTAACTGTTAAAGCCCAATGTGTGTCTTTATTACCACAGTCTTTGGCCACAGTTCTTGGTCTTTGAAGAAAAAAGGGAGCTGGAAAGGGATCCTTTGTCCAGCTAAATCCAGTTCTCAGATTTGTTGAGCTGGGTGTGCTTTATAAGGAGGCTGGTCTCAGTTGGGGTTAGCAGGCAGGCTAGAAACCTAGCTTATCTTTGTTTGAGAAGATTCCAGACTCTGGATTACTGCTGCAAAACAGAACAGAGAGATCGGCAGCCTCTGGCAGGCTGACCTAGAGATTGGTGAGAGCAAATTAATGTTACCAGTTTTTGTCCTCTTGTGAGGCCGGGAGGGGAAGGCAAAGATGCTGTTTCTAGAATGTGTACATGTCAAATTGGGGAGGTTTTAGGATTCTTCTTCATTCTTAATCAAACTTAACCTGCAATTGTGGTGAAACCATATAAGATAGCAAAATACTTTCTCAGGTGATAGAATTTCAAAGGGACAAAATTTACACGCTTTTGAGATTTTTATAAAAACCAAAAGACTTTTAAACAGTAAAAGTCAAACTGGACTTCTCCAAGTTTAGATGCACATTTTTTTTATAACTTTTGTGAGCCAAAGCTGTGCAATGAGTTTAATGCCAAAAATCAAGAATAATAATCAGAAAGTCTGATAGAGAACACTGGTTCGGGTGCATGTGGGCCCAGGGCAATTTGCTGCTGTTGCTAGGCAACAATAATCAGATCTATAATTCTTGAACGATATCATCTATTAAATTTAGTTCCTACTTTGATGCCTTTCTTACATCATTATTACATCATCATTTCTTTTAAACCCAGCCCAGATTCTCTCATAGCTCAGAGAATTGACTTTGGTGTTTTGTCCCGTCATTAGAGAGTGCTACTCGTATCAGTTGTAACGTCAGATTGACTCACATTGGAAACTAGATGTAGAAATACACATTTTCACAATAGCAAGAAGATATCAGACTTATAGCACACACACTAAGAAAGGCAAGTATTCATTTTTCCAGCCTTACCTTGATGAATCAATGGACCAAGATTTACAGGATTATGATGAGTATGTCTCTAGCTATTTGTTCAGTGATGAAGGTTATCCTGAACAGTATCAGAACCAAAGTGAGTGAAACCTAAGGAGGTAAGACCGACTAATGGGTCACAAAGAAAAAGTCTCATTGGGCGACCGTAAATATCCAGCCTTTGGTCAGACTTGAAGACACCTCAGCCATGGATTCACATGCAGAAACTGGAGAGGTCTCTGCAGAAAAGGAGGAAATACTGGCTACAGCCTCCCAATCTCAGCCTAATACTGGATGTGACATGCCAGCTCAAATTCCAGCTGCTAAGCCACAAATTCAGGGACAATGTCCTATGAGATTCAAGAAACTTGTATGTATGGAGCCTAGCTTGAAGCTTGACCGTGACTCTATGAAGGACGCGGACAAAGAACGCGCTAGAAATTATTGTCCATTACCCTACCAAAACAAAGGTGAGTGCATCTCTAGTGCAATGATTAATGATGATTTTCCCACGCTGAAGAAAACAATAAAAGAACCACACAAAGACCAGAAAAAGATTGGGAACACAGAGTCTGGTCCACGTGAGTTAAAACCAGTGAAAACCCAGACTGTGACTCCTGCTGTCTAATTTATTCAAACAGAAGACAGACAGAGTTCCTGCTGAAATTTCAGCTGAAACCCAGAAAACAACAGCATCTCAGCCTGATCCTGGATGTGACATTTCAGCTGATATTCCAGCAGTAAAGCCACAAGGTCAGAGATTTCGTCATATGAAAGTCAAGAAGCTTTCATGTATGGAGTCTAGCTTGAAGCTTGACCATGAAACAAATGATGAAAAAGAATCGTCCTCAATGACAGAAACACTTGTTTGGCTCCCTGTTGAACCTGTGGTTCCTGCCACAACAACAGAAGTCGAGCTGTCAGAGACCTCCAACAATTCGGAGCAAATATCAGCCATGGATTTACCTAAAGATACAGCAGTCTCCGCTGAAACCCAGGAGATAGAGGCTGTAGCATCCCCGTCTCAAACTGATCCTGGATGTGATATGTTGACATATATGTGATATATGACCCAGGTAGACTACAGTACACTGTTTTTAATTTTCCAATTATTTCAATGACTTCCTGATAAAGGGTAAAGGGAGGGGTGACTCCGCTCCTCAAGGCCCACAGTCCTGCAAGTTTTTCGTGTTTCCCTTCTTCAACACACCTGCAGAATTTGAAAGCAAGCTATTGGATTTATTTGCTCTGAATCAGGTGTGTTGGAGCAGGGAAACATCTAAAACCTGCAGGACAGCCAATAGTAGCTACGTTTACATGGACAAATATTTAATCTATCCAATTGAAATCAATCTGATCAGAGATTCCAGCTGACACGTTTACATGGACACCGGATAAAATCCAATCCAATCCGTTGTGTGTTTATAGGATTGACAGATTCAATACATTCTAACCCTTTTGGAAAAAGTGCAGTTCTAATAGTTCGGGAAAAGGAGAGGTTTCTTTTTCTTATTTTGAAACTTTTGACTGTAAAAAAGCTCTAATCCTGAAACTCTTTCAACTTTCAACAAAAACGTGGTATCCACCACCGCCCCGTTCTGTTTTGCTGTCGATATTGTTCAAGTCTTCCCTGAAACTCGTTACATATTGTAACCCCCAAGTGTTTCAAGCATGCGCAGAAACAACATCCACCCGGAACTGATTGGATTGGGTGTTTACATGGTTATTTCTTCCTGTTGCTCTGATCGTGAAAAGGTTTAAACCACCCCTCTTCTACAATTCTTTCCGATTGAGGCCGATCGGACCAGCTGAGGTGTTTAACTATATGATACATTTTTATTCTGATTGGACGTTCGATCGGATCAAAAGTGCTCCATGTAAACGCAGCTAGTGTCTAAAATTTGAAGATTACAAACAAAATGGTAACACACAGGTTGACCAAGGACAACGTCATTTCATCAGGGCAGAAAGCCGTAAATAATTTTCCCTATTGTAACACCATGGGATTTTTCTTTTTTACCATAAAAATTTGCATTTCTGACTCATTTTGATGACCCAGTGACATTTTTTATGTACTTTGCTGGATCCATTGTTGCCCAGCAGCATCCTGAAGCTGAGAAACCACACTTCACAACTTTTGCTTCTGGGGCACTGCACCATGGTATTGAATTTGACTTTACACGCCACGTCACGCCGGCAACTGGTTATCAATACATTGGCCATTTTTGAACGCACACTGTGACTGATCAATCAAAGAAACAAGAGGACATAATTAGAGAAAAAGAGAAATCGAGAAAAAGGGTCAGAGTAAGTGATATGACAAGAGTCATCATCAGACTGACTTCAACTGGAGAAAGCTCAGTGAACAGGTCAGATGCAAGCGGGGTGCTGAATTAGTCATCATTAGGGTGTGCCTCACTGAGAAAATCTGCCAGGGTTACACAGTGCTTCTTTAAAAAATATGAAATGCACAATGAAAGAAAGGAAAAACTGCAATGTTTGTGACAAAATTGTAAGAAACCACCTGAAGAGAATGGGATTTACATCCAGAGAAGCCAAAAGTAAACCTTTAATACCTCAACAGAAAACACCAAGTTTACAGTTGACTAAAGAGAAGCAGTCATGCACCATGGATGACTAGATGAACATTATAATCAGTGATGAATCAAAAAACTGCATTGGATAAAAACAATGAAGCATAAAAAAATGACATCCTAAAGAAAACAGGTAGATTTCCAATATATGGGGTCAGGTAAAGGAACAGGGGAATGGCTCCCATTATCTTTATAATGTATAAACATTTATAATTACAATGTATAATGTTGTATTTGTATTTCCTTAGAGAATATATTTATGTTTATTATGTTTCTTTAGAGACAACTGTAGGACTAATCTCATATATTTATCATAATTGTTTATATTTTTCCTAAATGCTGTTCTGTATTGCTTTCATTCTTGGTTGGGAAGCTGTATGTGACACACGAATTTCCCCTAGGGGATTAATAAAGGAATTCTGATTCTGATCTTTACAGTAAACGCAGAGGTTCACACTTGTCATTCCATCAGTTAAAAGTTGGTTTGCTGATGTTGACATCACAACGTTCAAACTCTTCTATGGGAAAGATATCTTGCCTCAGTGACATGGGCAGCAAGCTGTCTGAGTTAAGATTTATGGTGGAAATAGAAAAACTGATCCATGACAGAGATTTATCCTGCAAAACGGATCTGTCAAGAGCTAAACAATAAAGTTGGAACCTGATTGATGAAGAATATTGTTTTTCATTAGTGAAGTCCATGCAACAATGAATTGAAGCTGTCATAAAAGCCGGAGGAGCCTCAACAAATGACTGAATTTATTATTTATTTGGTTCATAACTCCATTATTCTTTCCTCTACTTCATCTGAAAAAATTGTCAAAGATTTGAGCAATATTTTTACAAAAAATATAATGAAATTAAGGTAAGCATGATGTTTTTTTTTCCACGGGTTGTGTTTACATGAGCTCCATGCTCAAATAAGAAACAGGCTCATTAATGGTCAAATGATAGCTCAAAATATTGTCAGTGACAGACAGAAAACACAGAAATGCTTCCTCAAGTGACAACAGCAACAACAACAGACCGATCTGCTCCTGCTCAGCTGTCACTTTGCTTTATTTCCCCTTTACAGTGACAAGCACTTACTCTGTAGTATGAGGAAGCGACAAACTGAACAGCAGGACTTGCAGAGAAGAGAGTTTACAATTACGCATGGCATGGTAGAACAAGATATCAAATCTTAATGGCACTGCAGAGCAAACGGTGCAGGAAATTACACACACAGAGACAAACTGACTAATCTTCAGCAGCAACACTTTTCTTCAAACGTTTTATATGTTAATTTAGGGACTATTACAGCACATGCTGCCTGTCTTGCAGCAGTGTGTCTGTTTGTCATCGTCATCTTTCACCGAGACAGTCGGCCATGTGACACATCTCACATCCAGCTGTGAGCACAGTTTGTTCTTCCAGCAGAAATGCAAATACTCTACTCTGTGTCAAACAACTTTGAGGCAAAATCCTGCTTCTCTGTTTGTTTTGAGGTCTGGAGGTGGATGCTGAAAACACTGATTTCAGAGCTCGTCCTTCGTTAGCTCACCTCCCCTGAGAGGGCAGCTGTCAGAGGCCCTCCAGGTTTGAAGGCCCACACACCCCTGTGATCATCCCTCTCGTGTTTGTCTTTTTAAACTAACCTTGGCATATGCTAAATCCTTCATTCGGGCTCTGCTTAGCTGCAGTTGGATGTAATGGAGCCTTTGTTTCTATTGTCTGGAGTTGTAATTAACCACCTGAAAGCACTCTAAAATCACTTCAGCTGGCAGGCTTTATTCTGAATCCTTTTCCACATTTAATTATGTAAATGAATCTTTTCCCCCATTTTATCTGTTATTTATGAGTAGTTCTGAGGAGAAAAAAAATGCTTTTTTTCCCCATTTGTGATGTGTTGATAAAATTAAAGAATTTGAGATGAAAAACTGTGTCATCTCTTTGGCAACAAAAATTGGGACCAAGTCCTAAAACATTTTTGGCCCTCAACTTCTTTTGAGGGAAACAGCAGGGGTTGCTCCAACCAATTACAACTTGTGGAAAAAGGGATCATTATTATAGTTTGAAAGAGACAAGAGAGACCAGACGGCAGAAGCGCTGGGGGAGGAGGAGATGGCGTAACATTTTTTACTGGCTACTGAATACTATTTTCTTACCAGCAGGTGTCTTTATTAGAGGGTCTGACCACTATCGTAGCAGTCTATTTTCTATTTGCAAACAAGTGATTTGACATGCTCTAATTTCTATAATTTTAGGTTCCATTCCAGACATCAGGTAAGGTAAATGCTTTAATTCCTGCCATTATAATGCACTCAATTATAGGCATTTAAATCATTCAGGTGATGGGTCTACAATTTTCAGGTTTCTGTGTCTATATATTTTTAAACTTATTCATCTGTCATTAGTTTGAAAAAATCTCAATATCTTCATTTGTAGAGTATAAAACACAGTCTTAAGGTGATATGATGTCACTCCTATGCTGGTGGCCCCTCAGCAACTGTTGCCATGGCGATCTTGCCTGTTATTCGTGGTCCTCCAGCCACTTCTCTTCTTCACTCTGGCTCTCTCCTCTGTTGTCCTCCATTTCTGTCATTTTGCCCAAGCTGTGCTTGCCAAAAGAAAGACTCAGTCCTGCAGAGAGAGACGGAAACATTTCAACTGCACCACAAAGGTAAGAACAAAGACACAAACAAAAAGAACCTAATGCTTTAAAATGTATGGCATGGAAAGATATTGTTTGAAAGACTGATGTCAGACTTTGTTTAACAAGCTTAGCATTGTAGAAAATTATTATATTCAAAGTGACAGACAACTATTCTTTTATTCTAATTATTATCACTTACACGTGATCATCTTGTTTTTGAACTCAATTTAAAATAGTGTCTTAATAACGTGTCTTTCTTCTTAAGGAGGCAACCAAATCTTTGCAACCCACCGAGGGAACACACCCATCCATCATGCCAGTCGTCACCGACCTGGCTTCAGTGAAATCTCTGTTGCCTTCCATTTTTGATGCTACCCCAACAGCTTTCAGCCTCCCTCCCACCACCACACTTCTCCCACAGGATAAGCAGCCCATGGAACTGCACGCCATTCTGACTATCATCACTTTTTCTGTCGTCTGCCTCCTGCTCCTGCTGGCCTTCCTCGCTGCCCTCTGTTTTCATTGCTCCATCGGTTCGTCACTTAAAGACCCACAAGCAGCCAAAAGATACAGCCAAGACCCTGAGGATGCCACCTATAAGTGCAGTTCATCTGAAATCCAGTCGGTAGGGAATGTTGTCTGAACAGACCAGGGAAAGTGATGAATGGTTATTGGTTAACTCCCATATTGACTCGATATTGATTTGTAGCTGGAGTGAAGGAAAACTAAGCAAACAAAAAACAAACAGTGTTGATGCATTTCAAAGCTGAAATAAAAAATACATCAAAAGATTGTATAGTTTTGTATGGGGTTGTGTGGAGTTTACAGAAAATGCATCAAACATGCATGCAAATACAAGAAATCTACTATCCACAGAGAACTGTGTTCAATAAGGATGTGTAATGTATATGAAAGTGTGAATGGGATGTGTGCAGATGCTGTTTTTTGTATCAAGAAAAATAACTGCAAATGGATCCACACAATTCACGGCAGTCATCTTCATTTGTTTTCACTGAGCTGACAAATCTTTTTCATTGTGCCGTCGGCTGTATTTTTGACTGATGCGGAACAATGAGCTGATATATGTAAGATGAGGGACAGAGAGGAGAGAGTTGGAGGGAAGAAGACATCACATCGACAAGGTGCAGCACAACAGTGCAGAAAATTACTGAGCTTGTGTCCTTTAAAGCCACATGGAAATCAACTATTTTTGATATTAAGATATACAGTTCTCAGCCAACAGTTCAAATATGCTCAAAACTACTAATTTTGAAGCACAGCTTTGGTTTGAGTAAATTTAGTTGATTTATTACTATAAAAAAGATGTATAACAAGCAGAAGGTATCACGAAGTTCAATGTTACACTAAATCTTGATTCTTAAAAAAAATAAAAATAAAAAAAAATAAACCTTGCTTTGTAATATTTCCTTATGCATCTTGAAGACATTCCCAGAGCAGCTGTGCATTCATCGCCTGCTTGGTTCGAACCCTTCAGCTAACTTCATCCCAAACCTGTTCTATAGGGCTGAGATCAGGTGACTGAGGTGGTCATGACATGACTGATAATACACCATCCCTGAGGATACCTAGAGGTATGCTAACGGTCATTTTCTGTATGCACGGCAAAGTCGGGACATATCAAACAAGTTCTTGAAAGTAAAGCATGACACTGCAAGATGGCGTGATGTCCATGTTCGTTTGAGATCAGCAACTTTGCCTGTAGCAAAACACCTCCAACCCATCACTGATGTGATTAGAGGATTCATGCTTTCATCTCGCTGATGTCTGGAGCCTCATTTCTATAAGTTTGATACATCCATCCATGACACTTATCTTCAGTCTGATGTGCATGGCCCTTGGCCCGCTTCTTTTTTAGGAGGGTATTAAGTCTGATATCGAGCACAAAAAGTCTGGGTGTTTATGCGCTGCCTCTCTTCCAGACGTGTGCACATGTTGGTTGGCATACATCTAACAATCCAATGTATCAGCATGTGGCATATCATGCTGTGTGAAACACACACAGGGAGCATTTAAAATCCCAGACATACTTCTGTAGGTTCTCTGTGTTAGTGTTTTGCAAACACTTATTTGCATATTTAAGCAATTGGCTGCCACTTGGGAGCAATATCATGAATATGTGGAACAACCTGACAAGCTGTGCTGGTCTTGCTTGTGTTTGCTCAGTTGTTGGTGCTTAACTTTACTCTGCTGTGGAAAACAGAATCCAAATAGGACAAATATTTGTTCTGTGAAGGAGTGAAACAAAGTGTTTTATAATGAAAATGTACTTTTTACTTGTACTTTTTTGCTATTTTTATTGTTATTGGTGCTTTAACCAATTCAATTGTTGCTTGTTTTTAGCCTCTTGGCTGGAGCTAACTTACAGGTAATCAGCATTTGACCACTGCACTTTGCATTGTGAGGTTTTTGTAGTTGTGCATGTCTATCTGCCTACGGATACCCAGCATCCTTCACTCTGTTGAGGCTGACAGTGACACAGAAAGATACCTTTGCTAGTATATAAAACAGCCCCAATTTAGCAAAATAGGCCTAAAAACTAAAGTAAAATTAACATGTGACAACATTCATGACTTCGCACAATTTATCAGAAATATACCCCATTACATTTTTTCGTAAGAAGCTATAGCTAATACAATAGAGTAACGTTATAAATCAATACAGATTCATTCATACTTTGGATTAGACTTGAATTTATGTTTTTGTGGGTTTTTTACATTTGCTTTTTAGATGACAGCACACATGGACAGGAGAGGGCAGAGAGGACGGGGAAGTAGGTGAGGTAGTGAGATAAATGCTTATAATGCCAAAGCAGCTTCTGTTTAAGACACATTCACCGCACTGGGTTCCCCAGTGATCTCACATGATAAGCAGTGTATTGAAGTTATGTTGTAAAATATTTGCATCTGTGGAGGGCATGGCTAGTTAGATAGTGTATTTTTGGTTTTTTGATAGAGGAGCAGAGTGCTGGATTATGTTTCGCTACAGAGCAAAAGAGAAGATGAAACTAGAACTGAGGAAGCAGTTGCCTCCGTAACACAGAACAAACATTCATTCATTTATTTATTCAAGCGGGTGCTAGAGCCTGTTTAAGTTGCCATCAGCTGAAACGTAGGGTACACACTTGATAGGTTGTCAGTCCACTACAGGGTCAGACATGACAAACAATAATGCATGCTTGCCCCTAAATTGTCAGTGTACAATTACCAGTGAACTTAACGTGGGTTTTTTTGTAGGGGAGGTTGGAGTGAGGTGATACTAAGTGATGTCATGAATATTAAAATCTTGTTTTACAATACTTTATCAAGAATATATGCGCCAGCTTCCACAGCAGTAATTTATGACCATTTAGATTGACCTATACAAAAGTGAATTAGGGTGGCATTTTATGATTCATAACACAATCTGACCTACAGAACAGATAACAGGACTCCATGATGCAGTCTCAGCCACCAGACTCAGCAAAGTCCAGAAGAAGAAGCTTGTGATGGTTCTAAAAAGCATTTTTGAATTGGGAGTTGGGAAATAAAAGTTTTTTTCTATCTCGCCATTAACAAATCAACAATTTTGAAACAATACAGATAGCTCTGCCCAGATATTCAGTTTCACCTGATAAACAGACATCTCTTCCAATTGGCACTCCTCTATCAACTCTCCTAGTGAATTACCAGAATTTTCCATCTTGATTCCATCCCCATCTTCTCTTCTATCAGACGGAAGACCTGGGGGCACAGACAGAGGGGAGGGGAGCCTGGAGGAATCAGGGATGGCAAATGTGACAATGAAGCAAATGAGATAGCACACCTTTTACATATGTCTCAGTTGAACCTTTACAAGTCCCTCATTATATCCCTGTGGCTTCAAGGCCTGAGATGGTGGCCTTGCTGGTGGTCTGGGTTTAAAACTGAGAACGCACTACTTGAGCATTCCCATCGTCGTCTGTTTTTCCTTTCAAGCCTCAGTTTTAACATTCCACTTAAAATGACTGAAGATTAGTAAAAAAGAGTTGAAGCAAGATTCAGGGATTTATGCAAGGATGCCAGTCATGCAGAGAGCACAAATATTCAATGACACAAGCTCAGAGGCACAATATATCTATGGAAGTAAAATGGAGGGGATTTTCAATTCCCTGATGACAAATGAATCCACTTTGGCTTTCATGAGATTGGCAACTGTAATCAGCTGCCTGAGAAACCTTCGGGAGTCACTCTGCTGGCATTATCACGCTATGTACAGCCACGGCATCAGGCTTGCTGATAAAATGGCAAATCAACAACCAAATTGCCACTGCAAGCCAGGAATACTAAGTGTGCTGATTCCCTAGAGCCAAAACATTGAATATTTGTGCT
>JAOXYM010000007.1:22841930-22875195 GCA_028567055.1 Leptatherina wallacei | reverse complement strand
TTCATTCATTCATTCATTCATTCATTCATTCATGACAATAAACCTTGATTTTGATTCTCTAATCTGCATGCTGTGGTGACAAATCAATCACAACTGCCCTTGAGCACATTTTCCTGAGATACGGAAATCTTTAAAACTTTTGGGGAAGATTCTAACTTCCCTTAGCAATTAAATTGCTGCTAGAGCGGCAACACACAGGACGTCAAGGTCCCCATAATCCCAGCAATGAAGAGCACGGATGCAGATAAGCCCCTGCAGGAATATGTTGGCTCTTGAGGACTTGAGTATGCATGCATGCGCATATGAAACAAAAATGTGTCGCTCTTGCGCCTCCTGACGACAGTTATGGGCTACTGCCGGTGCACAGAGCTGCAGAAAGAGAGGGGCTTTCTCACATTTCCCGATTTCTCCCAGCCGAGTCCACCGCGCCGCTACCACATCACGGCCGACAGCAAACCGAGACGACGACGTGCACCCAACGTGCTTTCAAAACCCGCGTTCATTCCAGGCAGCTCGTGTCTCTCGTCTCAAATCCACTTAAACAAGGTGAGTACATGGACACAACACGAGTCTGCTTACGGTTCTTTTGCTTATGTTCGGTAAACGACCGAGAAAGCCCCCGCCACTCGGTCGGTTCTCCCAGGCCGGGCTAGTGTACGCTGTCTGGCGCAGACGGAGATGAGGCCAGTTTTTTCGGCCTGACTCTGCCCCCCCACATATACTCTGTTTGGAAACATAAAGCCCCGGCGACATGGTGGAAGCTCGGCGCGGCTTTCAGCTCGCCTCGTATGGCGGCGGAGAGGGAAAAGCTAACGTTATTGTTGACGCGGGTCAGCTCGAAGTTTGCGCCCGGGATAGAGCTGTGTCCGGCTGCCTCGCGCTCTGTGATTTAACACCGGAATTCTTTTATCGGGTCGAGTCCCGTAATGCTACCCGGGCACCAGCGACACCCGAGCAACTTGTTTTTGTAAGTTTGTAGCAGCTGCGGCGTGTAGTTTCTTATCTAAAGCTCGCCTCAAGTTCTGGTGTTGGGAATCAGACACGCAGTGTAACAATATCCCCGCTGTTACAGCCTCTCGCAGTTTAAAAGGACAAACGATTTTTTATGTGAAGTTAAAATGAACGGTTGATACCTGAAGGTGTGCAAGTCTGCACATGACAGAGCTGGACAAAAGATCAGAATAGGAACGTAACGATTGCTTCGACACTATCTCATTTTCCTGCCTGATTTGCTGGGATTTGGCTTGATTATCAGCTGTAATGACGGGCTGCTTGTTGTCATATGATGCATTAGATTATCATGACCTGAAGGAGTCCCTTACAGCTTATTATACATGAATACTCATACTTATTTTGAGGTGAGCTTGTGCATATAAATCAGATGGGATCATATTGATTATGACACATGATTCTCTAAACAGAGTTGCTGAGAAAGTGGGACCATTTACTCTAGTTTTAATATGCTTATTACATAATGCACCAGCCATGCAGTGTCCTTCTGCATGTGTCTTTGCTACATGATGTTGTTTTGTTAAAATTGTATGTCTCCACCAAGAACTGTATCTATTAAATACTGTAAACATTTGACTGTTCTGGGGGGGGGGGGCAGTTCAGACCTGCCTGAAATCCTTTCCCTTGGGGTATATGAGCATGCAAGCACGCCCCTAAAGTGAGTAAGAGATTACTGAAGAAGAATGACTCAAGCTCAAAATGTATTTGGCAAAGTCACAAGGACTTTTCCCTGCGTTTCACCCTCAGCTGCAGAACGCATTCTTGCAGCTGCAATGTGCTGTCCCTCTGGCTTCATGAGATTTATTTGACCAGTGCTTTGCGTTATTGTTATTCCCAAGCCATGTGTTGTTTATCACATGCTCCACCCTGCATTTGTTGGAAGAGGAGGGAAAAAAAAGGGCTTATTCCATTTGGAGATTGCATTAAAAAAAAGAGAGAAGAGGATGGTTGCTGTCATTTGTCAAATTTGCAGAGAGCTGAATCTTAAGTTGTGTTCTGTTTATGCGTGCCAACTGTTTGTCTGGTTGTTTTAAAGCTCCATCTGACTGCTCCCACTGGCTGCCAAACATGCTGTGATCTCGAGCTTTCGGCTGATAAAGGGCTGCCGCATCCTTTTGATCAAATATCAGCATCTTTTCACTTAGATATACCTGCAGAGTGGCGCAACGGAGTTACAGTGCCTTCGTGTACAAGCTGATAAAGTACCACAGGTATGATAGTGTATGATGAATGGCATTGCTGAGTGGCATTTGAATGCTTTGACAGAATGAAGAACAATGAGGCGGTTTGTTTGGAAATTTAACGACTGTTGTCGATCAGAGCTTTGGCTTCCTTTTCACAATCACCACGCAGAGGAGGGTGTCGATTTTAAATTGTGTGCAGTAAGTCTACCATCACATTTAATGCTACGCGCAGAGTAATTGTCGGGAGCTACAGGACCCACAACATGCCAGCTCCTGTATTTTTCCATGTCAGTGCCCCTTGTAGGCACTCTCAGTGTGTGGGGAGCAGACCTCCCTTTAGAGTGTGGCTAAAACCAGGCATCTTTCCAAAACTTGACCCCCCCCACACCCCCACCCCTTCAACCTTCTCTGCTGGGTATAAGCACTGCTTTGTGTCTCATCATAGTTCTTATTCATATACTATTACTACTACTACTACTACTACTACTACTACTACACCACTTTCCCAACTTATTAATGGAATCTACAATTGGAAGCATACCCAAGATATCCCGCTGCATGACAAGGAAAGCTCTAGATTTCTTCATCAAGCTTATGGATTGAAATGCAAGAATGTCTCCTGCAAAGTAAGTTGTATTAGAGTATATCTGCCTTGAATGCGTGGATGTAGTATTCTCTTGGCTTAGGTTGTGCTGTCGTGAGGAGTATCAGAGTAGGAGCAGAGTAAATACATTTCAAACAGCTCAGCAAAACCGAGTATTAGCAAATGATCCGATAGCATCTGTAATCCTCAGGAAAACCTGGAGAGTTGTTTTTGAATGGTGCTAGTCTCCATTAGACAGTTGGCAAGCACTGGGGGTGTCCACATGTGTGACTGGCTGGCTAGGCTAGCGGTGCGGCTGAATGCTACAGTATGCAGGCAGATCAGATTACTGAACGATTAGCCATGGCCTCCTATCCGCGGCCCAGGGAAATGATTTTCCACTGTCATAATTCCCTAGACTGAATTACGTTGGCCGGTGACTCAGATACTCTGTACTATGGGCCTGAGTGCTGCATGGCATAACTGTAGCTCTCTGGAGAGGGGAGATATGTTATAACATTGTTGCAACAAAGCACAAAATAGTTTTGCAATTTGAATTATCGTCTGAGCTCTTTTTCTCACTTGTAAGCAAGCAATGATTCAGAGTGTAACTCGGCGACAACAATGGGTGTGTAGAGTTTTATTTTAATCCGGAGCTGCAGTCCCACAACTCTTAAATGTCCTCTTACTGTGTAATGTACGTCAGAAATGGAGCACATGACAAACAGGGGATGCAACAGTGTAAATCAAGCACGCCTCGGATGGAATTTTAGCTAAATGGAAACAGAGAGGGGGGGGTTTAGCTGGCTAAGGTAAGGCCGTGTTTCCAAGGTGCATACCCCCCTGAGGCAGGAATCTGATACATTCCAGAGGCTCCAGTATCCAGACGAATAATGGCGAGTGGGGTGTAGCGTTTCATCAGGTGACACATGACTGGGGCAGAAGAGCTGGGAAAGTAAGAACTATGTCATTGGCTCAGAGCTGACCAGCTCTGGTTGCTTGAGGGATCAGGAAGTGTGCCAGGAGAGCTGGAAGGGTCATGTGAGATATGGATTTATCTCCCTAGCAGAAGACCAGCTGATTTTTATAGCTTATCCTACTTATTTCCCCTCGCCACCGTTAAAATGAATTGTTTTAGCTTTTAGGTAATGCTCTGATTCATAATAAGGAGCAATAAAATGACAAAGATAGAAAAAGTAGATTTTTCTTTTTTATGCACTTTTTAGTCCATTGAGGAATACAGATAATTTTTCTTTTAGAAGTGTGCCACATACCCATCATAAGGTGTTATAGAACTTAGACTTATTTTTAGGTTTTAGATCAATCCACCTCAATTCATTTTCTGCTTTGAGTGTCATTTTCAGAAATCTGTGCTCTCTAGCCTTTTGAGCTAAAGGCTATTTTTACTGCAAGACACACACAAAAAAAGTGGCCTGTTTTATTTAGTGGTCAAAAAGCAAGCCGTCGGGTGTTAATGGACTTCACGTCAGCCATTCCGACAGACCCTCAGGGTATTGCGCGTTCATGTGCTCGGCAAGGGAGCGCTCGGCACTGGCCTGTTAATGAAGCCATTTTCAGAGATGGAGAGATGCAGTAATGGGACGACACCACTTCACTGCTGGATATTCTAACCCTGTCCTCATCATAAGTGCTATCAGTCATCGGATATGATTAGATTTTTTTTTATTTTATTTTTTTATTCCCTTTGTCCATTTAGCTATTGGGAAGACTTTTTGTTTTTCAGACTCAGATTTGAAGATGGGTGCCTGTGTTGGGTTAGTGTAGCATTGAGATGTATGGTATTTATACTGAGAAGAGTATGTATATATTTGTTTGAAGATTTCCCCCTGCAGAACAGGATAGCTGTGATCAAGCTGTTCTGCCAGTGGATGTGCAAATGTTTTTCTGTCTGTGTGCACGGTAGACTTTAAACTCACATCACTGAACCCAAAGTTCAGTGATGTGAACATAGGAGAGGACAGGTGGACGGGGTTTGAATGTTTATACAGTTGTCTGGTGGCCTCGGCTGTGCGAGGGTGCACTGCAGATACCACACACACTCTATTACTTATTGTAGAAGTGTGTGTGTGCTTCAATCTGCATGCAATGTTGTTGTAAATGGCATTCGACAGATAAGGAAGCGTGGACCCTTTGCATGTATCACTGAGAAACACATTATGGCAAAGTTTTGCCCAAGCAGACTTTAAACGTTTTGGAGCTGTATTTTTGGTGTGTTGAAATTTTCCACTTAGAAGAAGCTGGCAAAGGTGAATGAAGCAGCTAACATAACTATAACATGGCAGAGAGAAGATGGTTAACTACAAGACAACTTGCTTTGTGATGCAGTTGGATTCTTGCAAAATAAGTCACGAGAGGGGGAAAAAATTCATCTTGGTCAAAACATGATTGCAACCAATCAACGCCCTATACTGGTTGCTATAGGTGAGCTTTAGGTGTGACATCAGGCGGGATTAGCGACTCCTCTTCCTGAACTTGTTCAATCTCATTTGTGATACACGCTTCATCCAATCTCCCACAGTATGTTGTTATTTTTTTAATTGCTTGCCCTTTTAGAAATGGTTTCTACCAAGGGCTTCCCAGATGGTTCTGAGTTACAAACCATCTGCTGCACCAGGGTACAAGTCAGGAGCCCTCGCTGTCTTTCATGTTTGCAACAGAAAAGGGGGAGATTTTCTGCAGTTCACTTTCAGTTCACCTTTATAAGCTTTGTCCACCAAGCTGAAGCAGTTTATCATGAAATTTGATTGATTTGAGGTAAAGAGAAGTTCCGTAACATGGTGCAGCTTTGAAGTCGATGTTTAATTATGTGGAATAAAGGCGATAATAATGTTTCTGTGAGCTTATGTTGTAAGAGGGAAAATCAGCCAGAAATTAGACAAAAATTGACAATCAGTGAAATGGTTGTCAGGAAGTTGTGCTTTGCAGAGGTCATAATATATGGCATATATGGTTAATTAAATGTCATATCACTCAAGGCCTGCTACTTCAGCTTGAGAGCATGTAGAAGAAAATTGCAATCGGTACATCTAATTTTTGCTGTGTTCCTATTATTATTATTATTATTATTGTTGTTGTTGTTGTTGTTGTTGTTGTTGTTATTATTACTATCATAACCAGATATTCACTCATGTGATTGTTTCTAAATTAGCTGAAATTGAGCAGGTTTTAAGAGGTTGTTGTTGTGCTATTGGATCCTATTTTAAAAAAAAAAAATAGTAATGGTCTTTAATGTATAATTTGAATGACATAAAGCAAAGTCTCAGAAACACCGTTTGGTTTTCAACAGCACCACAAACTGTAACCTGTAAAATGATCATAATGTAGAATTTTTTAAAACAGTTTGGACAAAACCTGAACACAATAATGCCAAGACTGGCAGTTGTATGAGTTTTCTGTAACTGTGCTATGATGCAACAAGTGAGTGTGTAATCAGTGTCATTATTTAGCAGTTGTGTTGATTTTTGCCCCTGTTCGATTGTTCTTCCTGAGGCTCACTCAGCATTGCAGCTGTGACCTGATGCTGTTTGGAAACTTCTGCGCTGTGTTTACCAGCCGGAGTTTGCTTGCAGCGCTGTCATGATGAGCAGTGATACTCTCTAGAAAGCAAGGAGCTAACACCTACACAAGGTTGTGCATGGGTTTCATTTCTCCTTGTTTGCCTGTGATGACAGAGGATGTTGGAAGATTGGACAACAGCACCACATAAGAGCAGGAAGGTCTGTTATGTGCTCTTCTGCTTCACTTTTTGATGTGTTGGAGCAGACTAGGCTCAAGTGTCATGGTATCCCACCTGGACTGAGTAAAGTTTAGCAGGGCATATGGTGCCCAATGCCTCTGTTCTCCTATTTTTTCTCCTCTCCCCTCACTCTTTGCTCCAGAGCAGACCAAACCACCTCAGCTCAGCAGGTCATCTGGTGTTCAGTCAGCGTCCATCTGTGAGTGTGTTTGACTTCACTGCAAACAAAGCAGTGCGGCATGCAAGCATTACATCAAACCAGCTCAGCTCTGCCATCTAATCTAATTGTTGAGTGGAAACTGTAAGTGTTTGGCCAGAGATATGGATAATCTCCATTTCAGATCAGTATGTTTGTTTGGACAAAGTGACCATAACTAACAACATACCTACTTTCCATTTTGAATCGCTGAAGTGGAAAGGATTGTAATGGTCGGTGCAACCCCAAGTGCACCCCTCCAGTGATCCGTGGCAGTGCTGTGTCTGCCCAGCCTGCTGTCTCATCCATCCTGGGTGGTAGGGAGGTGTCAGTGTCGGTGTGTGCTTTGAGCCGGTCACTGTCTGTGCAGGACAGGTGTTGGCAACCCCGAGGTCGGCTCAGACACAGCTGGGGCACCTAAACAGAAGGAAGCTTGGAGACTTTGAATGACAGCAGGATGAAAGAGTTTTGTTTTGCCAAGTTTTGACCACTTTTATTCAGGGAATGGCAGCTTTGCAACTTTGAGTGGGGTCCGTTGTGACGGTCAGGCAGTGTGACGGCTGGCCGCTCCAAGCCGAACGTGCCACAGCAACAAGCGTTTGGTCTTTACAGAGGAGCTTAAAGGCTGTGTGGAGCTAAATTTAAAAGAACTTTAGTGGGGCGTACAAGGCTTCAAACACAAACAGTATCCTGCCCCCTCTGTGAAGTGTTAAGTGGCCGGATATGTGTGGTGAATGGTACACAGGTGTCTGGACTGAGCTGGGGTGTGCTTGGCCAGAGGTCTGTGTTTGTTTTCTCTTGGTAATGCCCCCCCCCCAACTCTCTTCTGTTGCTCGACATGAGCTCTTTGGCTCTCAATGGGTCGGGTGGAGCCCCCACTTTTTCTTCAGCTGTGGGATGAACTCTAGTCAAGAATCTGATAATGAAATTCATGATGACATCCCACAACACAGTGTTTTGGCCATATATTGAACAAGCTTGGTGGTTTTTAGATTCCCTTTTCTTCTTTTTTTTTCTTTTTTCATCCCTTCGTTGCTTCTGATCTACCCCAGCAAAGCATCCATTTGAAGTTGGCAAGGCTCTGGCTTTACTGCTGAGACCTCAAAGTGCTTATGTGACAGGTAGAGAAGAGCTGGAGGGGAGTAACGTGACTCGACCATAATCCACAGCCTCCCCCCCCATCGCTATCGTCCACACCCTCATTTCCCACTTTCCTCTCTCGCACAGGCTTCTGTGCTGACGTCACATCACTAAGCTTCCCTTTGTTGAGTAATAGCCCAAAGGTGCGGTTTGAGGAAAAGGCCCACAACGCCAACACAACTCTGCACTGTGCCTCCTCTGGGAGTGCAACAGGGTGAGGTAATGGGTTGTTAACCCCTCCACCACCTCCAAGTTTACATGTCATACTGTCAGCAGAGGCTACTATCCACCACTCTGATCTGATTGTTTTAGTAACCCCGTGGCCTCCCCAGATGGCCAGGCTTCAGAGTTGGTTTATGAAAACCACACAGTTAATATCTGGCCTACATAGCAGTCTCCCAGTTCCTTGCCCACCCCTCCGCTTCCCCTCAAACTCTGCTCTCATTCCTCTCCGCCACCCTCTGTGCCATTGTCTCTGACGCCTTCTGAGTGCCCTGTTTTATTTCTTTATTTTGCTCATCTTTTTAAATTTCAGAATCCATTTCTTTTGCCCCCCCAGGCACAGTGGGTGATGGCTAGAGACAGTGTAGCAAATTAAATTTGGTCTTCCTTTCTTTCTTTTTTTCTTTTTCTTTTTTCACTCCCCATGGACTGAGGCATGATGGAACAGTGGAAAGAGAATGGGAGTGAAGGAAGCTGGAGGAAAATGCCCATTTCCCATACATTACTGTCTCTTTCCTCAGGGTCTATAGTGGAGTAACACCAACACCTCTTATTGCTTTTTCCCTCTCTTTAATTTTTTCCTTTTACTTGCTCTATCTCACCGCTTCTGCTCTCCACGCATAGCCTAACCTGAAGGTCTCACTGCTCATGCTCCCACTGCCAACACAGTCTGACCCACTTTATTAGTTTGGCTCTAGTGAATCATTAATCGAGGTTATCTAACTGTTCCCGTAATGATTCTGCTGCGACTCGTGTGTCAGAGACTCTCTGTGTTCGTAACCATCAGGCTGTACTTGCATGCTTCTTCCCCTACACATTTGTTCTCTTATCATAACATCTCTCAAAAAGAAAGGATTAAAAAAAAAAAGGCATTGTTCCTCAAGCTAGACTATATGTTTAATAGGTGTGCTGCTCACTGTAATATGTCATTGTGTCAGAGCACAATACGAGGACTAAGTGCCCTGAATGCAAATTAATCTTGTGGGATGGCAGCCGCTGAATAGAGTGTGGTTTTGGGGCGAGGAGGGGCAAGAAGGGAGGGACAGAAGGAGGGCTAATAGTGGCGACAGAGAAGAGAGGGAGAGAAAAGAGCATGTGAGGAGGAAGATGAGGAGGAGGAGGAAGGGGGTGGGGGGGGGGTAGTCATAGCCAGGCCCATTCATCATGCAGTGCCTGCTGGGATGCGCTGGGGTCAGTCCCGCACAACACAATTACAGCCTGTTCTGGTGTGTTGTGCACAGCACCACTGTGTTCCGACTCTGTTCTGTTGTCTTTTGTTTGATTTTTCTCTGTTCCAGCTCTCGTTTTCCTGTTTGCATGTTTTCTTCTCCCTCCGTTAAGTGGCACGCCTCATCGCTTTCTTCTTTTGCATATTTTTGAGCTTGAGCTATCACTAAAGCAGCCGCTTTGAAGCGAGTATCTCAATTAGCTGCACATTTGTTGGTTTTATTTTTACTTTGAGTCTTAAATGTTCTTCTTTCTCTTTTATGATAAAGTTTTCTTTCTTTTTCTTTTTTTTAAGGGGGGGGGCTCTTGTGGTGCAGCTACTAGCTGTGGTTGTAACATCCATTGCTCAGCTTTTTCATTCACATATGAATCACAGCCTCTGCATTGATTTATGCAATTGACAGGCCTGGTTATGGGGGTGTGAGATGCAAGGAAGCAAGTTGTTTATCCTGTATGCCTCCATGAGTCCATAGATGTTTCCAGAAAGCTGTATATATCTGCTGTGAGCTGTAATGCCAGTTGACAGCATATCCGATCTTAAGGCTATCTCTGTATTTCTCTCCATGTCTGTGCTTGGTGCTGTAAAAAAGTTTTCCCTGCTGGATTGAAACGTCTTAATGAAAACACCCCAGAAGGTCCAACAATGTCAGCTTTTAAAGGCTGATCCAGATATGTTTGTTGAAGTGCGATGTGGTTGGACTTTACGCTGTTACCACAGCATCTGCTTGTTTGTCTCTTCTGAAAACAGATATGCTTTTATAGATTGATCATCTACCTGGCCTTTGATGCAAGCTGTCACCTTTATTTAGATGCTGGTTATTGGTGTTCATAATAAAGAAATCTTTGTTCATTTAGCTATTTTTGTTTACACTGGCGATCATATTTTGTTGTTGAGATTGTAAGTATATTGTAGCTTAAATTATAATAGATTGTTTTTAGTTCAAATTAGGGATGCACCGATCCACTTTTTTAGGGTTCCGACCCGATACAGATACTTGAAATTTGGGTATCTGCCGATACCGATACTTACAGATACCAACGTACCCAACTCCAGACATTACATGACTAGGAGGAGTTACCTACACTTTATATTGGAGGAAAAACTGTATTTTAAGTTAAATGTGGAGAAAAATACTCACCAAAATTGACATAAAATTGTAGTTTTTAATTTTTGCCTATTTTAGTGGCAATCTTTAGATTCTGACATTTGAGGAATAAATTATCTTTTTTTTTTTCTACTGCTAGAGGTTATATTGACTGCATGGGATTTTACACTTTCTATTTTAGATTCCCATCGTTGGATCAGATAATGTGGAAATATTTTTTTTCATTTATAAAATAAAGGATTTTATAAAGATGGATCCATGCTGGATTTTACAACATGCGGCACCTTGTAGGAATAAATGTCCACATCAATAAGTTCGCTGAAACCCAAACCGCTGAAAGGTTTCTACAGTTACCTGCAGAGGAAGGTGGAGCAGAGTTTATGAGCCATATTTCTGCCTTCTGTCTGCATCGCAGTCGCATCAACCACATGCACGCTACCATCGTGTGCAACGTGCACATGGAAAGAAAGCAAAGATATTTATACTGTCGTCATAAAAATCTATATTGTTTAATGAGAATAAAAACTAGGCAGAGGTCCCAGCACAGACCTGCTGCCACTTCTGAACTTCATAAAATGAAATCGGTCGCTTTAGAACAAAATTTATTTTTTTCTTTACCCCGGTGAAACTCTTCTATTTGACTATTTGACTACAAATCAGCGGAAGGTAATTATGAGCTGATCACTCTGATCGATCAGCTGCTGTGTGAATCATTCCGCTATCAGAGACCTGAATACGCTGGTGGCAGTAGATTATATTTCATAAATATATTTTCCGTAAGGTCACTCAGTAGAAACCTACAACAGAGACCTGAGTTAAAAGTTAGAACTGAAGCAAAGCGTTCATAGCGCTGACTTGCGTGAGTTGATGAGGTATTGATATGTGGGTATGTGGAAACTTTCGTTTCTCTGGTAGTTCTAATCCTGTAGCTGCACTCTGCAGTCTTCATGCTGTGTTCATGTGCAGAGCCCATGTCTGACAGCAGAGCAGCCTACTACTACTACAGAGCTTCAGGAGGCGCAATGTAAATTCAGACGTTGTCCTCGTGAAACTATAGAATTTCTGCATTTTGAAGATAAGGCGCCCGCGACAAGTAGCGGAATGTCGCTTAGTATCGGGACACTTTTATGAATGCCGAGGGGAAAAAAAAGAAAAAAGAATGGATCGGAATGCTGGATTGGCCTCATTCATCCAATATCCGATCCAGCTAATTAGGCGATATCGGAGCCGATATCCGATCCGGGTATCAGATCAGTGCATCTCTAGTTTAAATACAACAAATTTCTATTTTGGGATTAAAATGATGGCTCACTATAGCTGCAATTAGCTTTCCCAGTTGGTGTGTAGAGTTAAATTTAGTAAAGATGACTTCGGTAATCCTGCACAGTTTAAACTGTTGCCAGCCGAGCTGCACATGGGGTCACCATCTTAACAGAAAAAAAAGGTGTTTTTCAGATTTCAATCGTATGGAAAATTATTAAGTCAACCCAGATAATAACATGATGGTTACATGTTACTCAGCCACTTCTGGCTGAACAAACTCAATCTCAATCTAATTCTTCATCTTTAAATGTATTTTACAGATTCTGCTCTTGGAGTTGGTCTTTTACCTTTTTTTTCAGAGTTAAAATTAAAATCTTGTGTAAAATCGTGTCTTTACTTCTGTACTTTGTGTGCGCTTCTGTCACATAATTCAATTGAATCCAAAATAAGGTCCAGTGTTTTTGTTTTTTTTTAAAAAGAAAAAGTCCAAGACGTCTCCAACTGTGTCCAAGTGCTGCACTCCACCCTCAGCTTAGCATCATGTTTGGCCCAAAATGGTTCAACTTACTTCTTAATTATTTCAGCTTACGGCTTTTTGTGTGTGTGTGTGACAAATAAGCAGAAAATGTCTCATTTAAGGAACTAGAACGAGTGAATCCTTGGAAAAACGAATGAAACCATTGTCTTTTTTGTTTTATATGACACACTGGATGTAACGCTGCATTAGTGATGTAACTAAAATGGTATCGAATGTGGGTCAGACACAGTAGCTGTCCAGTTTAATTTGTCTTGGTAGGTAACAAATTGAAGTTGGTTGCAGTTCAGTTTTTAGTGTCTAGCATATAGTATAGTATAGTATAGTATAGTATAGTATAGTATTATTAGTACTGTTATTTTCTATATTACATTGGGTTGATTTTAGTGGAATATTATGAAGCTTCTTTTGCTTTTTAGGCCTTACATGTAATTAAACTGTCATGAAATGACAAGGACGTAGTGTTCATTCAAAACTTATTTCCCCCAAAACTTTTTGGTATTAACAGGGTATTGATCATGAGTTCTCAATCTTTAGATTCACTTCAAAGCATTGTTATGTTTTCTGCATAACTTCATGTCCAGTTTTTACTGCAAGAGAAACAGGAGAAAAGACAGATGCACTCAAGAAGTTTATTTGCTCAGTGAGGATGTATTGGGTGGTGGCCTGGCTGAGGAGAATTTATAGGAAGCCCAAAGATTGAAAGAATGACGAATTATTGCCAGAATATGCAAAAGCACTAAGCATCTGGAAGCTATTTGAAACAATGGATTGTCTTCAGCATATCCGTGTCAGACTGTTTCAATACTCCTCTTTTCAGACATTCTGATTTTCTTTTTTTCTTTTTTTTGCTGCTTTGGACAATATAGAAAGATCTTGGATGTTACAGAAGGACTGATTTGGGATTCTTCAATTTGATATTCAGCTCAAAACCCACCGCTGATCCTCGTGTGTGTGTGTGATAAAAACCGTTGGTAGATTGTTAGATAAGCATCTTAGACTTTATAGTCATCCAGCCTTAAACCTGACAGATTTTAATACTATCCTCTTTCCAGACATGTCAGCTGTTGCTGGCTTTGGTCTAATGCTTTGACCCTACCTTTTAAGGTTCATGGGTAGATTTCAATAATGGGGAGACATCCTGGTATCCCTGAGCTCCAGTCAACAATAAGCCAAGTGAAACCGACAGAAGTTGTGTTTAGTGTGACGTGGCTGTTGAGCTCCTTTTTTATAACCCCTGCTACCAATGATAAACCTAGCCATATTGTATTATCTAGGACAAGCTCCACCCCAGTCCCATGGCGACAGGGTTGCTAAGTACACCTGCTCAAGTGCCTCCCAAACCTGCAGACACAGCAGCCTGTCTGTCATCAAGTTGTCTTTTTGCGTGCCCTAATGAAGCTTGGGAGATGTGACGACATGCCTCACATTTCACTCTTCACCTAATTGTGCTGATGTGGAGGCTGATATTGTGGTTGTTAATCTTCCCTGTGAGAGGAAATGGCAGAGTCATCAAGGGACACGACACTGCTAATTAGACTTGTGTATGATTTCATGTTTGAGTGGAGGGGTGGGGCTCCAGTGATATCTGTCAAAAATGACTGCAAGAGAAATAAAATGACTTTTTTTTTTTCTGCCCATGAGTTTTTATTGATAAAATGTAAACTGAAAGTTCTCTTTTCTTTTTCTTTCTTTCTTTTTTTTCGTTTAAGTTATGGCCTTGAATTTTCTGACAGGGAACACAATGGGGAAAACTTCAGCATTCATTACCGCCTGACATGTTCGCTTTTCAGCAAATCTCTGTTTGAGTCTGAAATTAAAGTAATTTGGATTTGCTCACATAGCTGGCCTACCGGTGTAATGATTCCGTTTTTGACTTCATCCTTCCCCAGAGTAAAAGATGTTTGTAGGTTTGACTGATTTGGGTCTGATGCTTCTTGCTGTCAGTATGACTGACGATGGAACTTCAAGGCCTTGTTACTGGAAAAATCAGAGGTAATAAATTAGCGATAAATGTTTTAAAGACAACACCATTAGAGGAACTGTCAGGAGGAGTTGGACTGCTTTTTCTTTGCAATTTGCCGAGCAGGTTCAATTGGAGTCGGGGGGGAAAAAACCCCCAACATTTTTGCATTTATTTTTCATTTTCTCTCATGTCCTGTTTTTCCTGCTTCTCTGTTTCCCCCCCTCTGGCTACTAAACAGTAATATTAACCTCATCTCCGCTCCTCTGTCCTCATGTGACCTAGAAGTCATTGCTTGTGAGAAGCGGTCAAATGTTCTGCTGGTCGGGGTGTACTGCCTCGCTGGAGTTAATGCATTACGACTCTACTTGCTTGGGGGTGGGCGGATTGAATAATATATTAATATCATGTTGCGAGCTGTCACACCCCACTTGGGTCGAGAAGTACTATGCCAGCAAAAAATTCTGCAGAGTCATGTCCTGATAAGCTTTTTTTTTTTTTTCTTTCGCAAAGATTGCCTTAGGCTTTGTTTTGATTTTATTTTAGATTCCAAGTCATTGCAGATGACATCCACCCCCGCTTCTCATCCCCAACATTTACCGCCATCAGCGCACACAGCGGCTGTATTCATCCATCTGATAGAGGCACCCCGACTACCCACACACCAGTCACTTGAGGAATAAACCATATGATGGAAACTTGTATCCTCTGAGGTATGCGGTGGTGAATGCAGACCCTCCATTGCCTCAGCTGTTTGGTCCCATGCTGACGGGAAGGGCACAGCACGTCTCTGTCTCTGTTATTGGAGGAGTTATAGGGCAGGGCAAGACTTTTAATGCTCATGAAGAGGTTTAATGGCTCTTTAAGTCTAAATTTGGGTTGTGGTGGTTCGTTGCAGCAGCAGTTTTATTTCACTTTGCGTGAATTTATTTACATCAACTAATATCCTATTTCAGTGTCTAGAATTTGATAGGGTTTTTAAAAAAAAAAAGCATTTTATAATTGAATGACAACATGGCCGTCCTTAAATTGTCTCAACAATTAACCTCTTGTTTGCATTGTTTTTCTTTAAGACGTGGTTAGTGGTAATGGTTTTAATGGCCACGGCAGCTCGTCTGAGGTCGGCCTCTTTGTACTGTTATGGCTACTTTATTCTTCCCCTGACTCGCGCTTTAGACGTGAATATGTTATGACTTTAAAGTTAGTCAACAGAAGTGTTTATGAAACAAACACTGGATGTAATGAACCAATGAATGAGGTTAAAGGTCACTTTAAAACTGTATCATTCATTTATAGATTTCTGTATTTTTAATTGATTTTTAAAAAACAAACGTCATAATGTTATCTAGGATTTATTGACCATTTTGTTGTTTGTGTTTTAAGTTCCACTGATATTTAAAAAGGAGGTGTGTTGCATGACTGCTGGTTAATCACAGTTTCCAGCTTTCAGCTTGGCTCTGACCTGACAGATCTGATACGATGCTGGACAGATTTGCACATGAGCTCCCTGATGGTTCCTGTAATGTGTGTAGTGATACACACTGTAACATCACAGCTGTACACACACCCTAACATTCTCTTCACTGTGAGTTAAGAAAATGCAAAACTCGCAATTTTATTACAGCAACTCGGCATATTATGTGTGCATCTCCCTACTTAGCATGCTGTACACTTCCGCAATGAATGTGTTTTTGTGATAAACAGAGGTCATTTCTGGTTCATCCAGAGTTCCTCCTCTCCTGTTGTTCTGAAAATCCGCACATAACATAGTCCATTAGTAGCATATGTCCTCAGACGGAGAGAAGATGGTTTATATGCCTTTTACAGTGGGCTATATGATCCTGCAGGCTACAGATGGCAGACCTTCTGTGAGGTAAATTGTTTACCCTTGTGAGTGCATGACTCAGATCGCATACTGACCCAACAGACCGTGCTGCTTTACTGTTCAAACTTCACGGAACAATAATCTATAAGCACAACTTTGTTGCAAGCCAAGCGGTCCCTCAAGCGTAATTATTTAGACAATGAGCTGCAACCTAATATTCATCAAACAAGCTGTCCTCTCAGCTGGACAAATAATGGTGGCATGTACTGTGTATGTGCTGCAGGTTGAAAGAGACTGGCAACAAAGTGGAGCACTGATTTTATTTATACAAAAACATTTCTGACAATAACTTGAAAGACTTTATTGTTCGGTTTGTTTGAACGATATGATGAGAAGGTCTCCTTTTGTGTATGTTTTGTTATTCAACAGTACTGTATTTGAGAAGTTCACAAACGAAAAGTCAGAGAAGTGTGTCTGAATAAAGTCAGTAATTGCTCTTTTCAACAGAGGGGGAAACCAGGTTCAGATGAATTTAAAGTGGGCAGGTCAGATTTTAATGGACCTTTTTTAGTGGCAGATTTTTGGCTGGAAATCCGCCACTAAAAAAGGTGCAGTGGGTGGATCTTTAATTTAAAGGTACAGTTTGTAAGAATTCCTGACACATAGTGGTAAAGATTGGTATAGAATTTACTTCAAATGCCAAGTGTCGCAAATGGATGGTGGCCAAAAACCCTTCCAGTCACAAACACATTTTCATCTGTGAGTGGATCCAGTGGCCTGAGGTGCAGTTATGACTGCGCTACAAGTACCTTATTTTTGTGCCTTTTTTAAGGCGCTCTAGCCCCTATTAAACAAAGCCAGCGCTACAGTCATGTATGTGGACCCACAGCAAGTAGATATAAATGGTTCATTCTAAGAATGTCAAAACTTTATTTAGTGAATAGATTAAATACTAATAGAAACACAGTTTTTAATGATATAAAATTCTGTCATTGACCTTTGATTTTGTTACACTCTGGACTTTCAAATGGAAGTGTTTCCAAGGTGCCTTTTTAAATTCGTAAACTTTTAAAAAGGTAAACAAAAAGTAAAATCTTTGGTAATGTATAAAACAGTTCTCCTTTCTGTTCTTCCATCATAGCATAACCAGCACATTGCATTTTGGGCTGTTGAGATGTTTTTTTTTTTAATGCGTCAGCATAATTTCAGGAAGGGATGTAGGAAGCAGGATATGTTTCTGAAGCAACACAGCCACAGAATGGATCTTTTACACAGACAGTTCAGCTTTAAAGTTCAGCAAGATGGTTTTCAGAACAAGACTGAGCTATTTTATCAACTAAGTTCTCCAAATAATAAAAAAGGAGACTCAAACCGCCACGGGTTGAGGAATAGAAAATGAAACTTAAAGGTGCGGTGACACAGCTTGCCATGTATCAGGGATGCATTCAATGCAGCTCGGAAATCACAACTTTAACAGTCTACTTCATGCAATGACAACTACAAGATTAAGAAATAAACATATCAGGATTAATTATCGGTTTAGAGTCTATGTGGGCTTCTTAACAGCTTAAATAAGTATTATAACAATACTACATAATTATTATAATAATAAATACCCTGTTAGAAATAGTAATAAAATGAAATGGATAAAATAACAAAAAAAAGGATTAAAAGAATTCTATGATTAATAAGCGATTAATTGCAAGTTAACTCAGGACACTCATGCGATTAAAAATTGAATTGACTGACAGCACTAATATATATATAAATAAATAATCTAGCCTGCTTCTTCATTCTCTCAGTCACCACTTCTGTACTCTTTTTGTTATTCCAAGAAAATCTCTCTTTTCTTCTGGGGACAATGAGTGACAGTCTGCAAAGTGACGGGATGCTAGAAGTTGGCATCATTGCCAGTGTTGGTGCGAGCTGTGAAAGCTGGACGGTGAACATCACTCTGCCACAACACCTTTCCGCAGCTTCGCCCTTTCAGCGGACGCAACTGTGACATCACCCTCTCATAATGTAATCCAACCTTCCTCTTCGTCCCGCTTTGCTCTCGTCAGCTGCTTTGCTCTAATTAGATGAGGGTGATTTCAATAAAGTTAGTGCCGTCCCCACTCCATTAGTTATATTAACACTCGGATTCCAGCCCTGGAGTCTTCTATCTATCGTCCGCTTTTCATCGGTAAGGGGGGGGTATCCTGCTCTTTTCATGGATCTGTGTAACCTAGTTACTGAGGCCCGGCAGGGGAGGCCAATCAATTAATGAACAAAGAAGCCCGCTCACTGAGCAGCGGCGCAAGACTGGGACTATGAACAGGGCGCTCCTAAAACATGGTTGCAGTCAGTTCGGAGCTCATTTGATGGATGTTGTTTTGCTTTGTTGTTTTGTGTGTCTGTGTGAGGGAGGCTACTATTCCAGAAGACTAATAAAACCAGGCCGTATTGTTTGTTTGAACATACCACAACACAATTTTCAGGTGAGAGATGGATGTAAGAACAGGATTAATTTGGTTGTTTTTGTCAGGAAAGTACTGTCACTGTGTTTTCAACACATTTGAGATGTAGGTAAATGTACTGGGGCATTTTCTGTCTTGGTGTTGTGAGAAGACTGGAAATAAAACACTTTAGGAGTCGTGCTGCTTCCTTCAGACAAAATGTGGAGCTAAACTAATAAATTAGGTATGTGGTCAAAGGTTAAACATCCATATTCAGAGGTTGCCAGAGGGAGAACTCTGGCAACAGGCAGATTTGGACGACCAGCCTTCTTCTTCTGGCCGTTTCATCCGCCTGTGCTTGCTCTCTTATCTTTCACCACTTTCTCATCCTTCCATTTTTCTCAATACCTCTTTTCATCCCCCACACAACTCACCTTTTTTCCCCATCCCTCAGGTCCTCCCCTTATTCTTTTCTATCTTTCGTCTCTCTAGCTTTGCGGTCTCTCTGTCATCCCTTTTTCTTAATCCGGCTATTCGTCCCCAGTGTTCCCCTCCCCGGAGTTTCCAGCTCTGTCTCCCTGTGTGTGAGATTAGGGAACAGGCTGTTGTAACAAGCTGTTGAATAATGTAAGCACAGGGCTATGGGCCAGAGCTTCAGTTAACCCTTTGATCTCCGATCACACAGCGGGTTAGGTGGACACATCATAGATGACAGCTCGACAGCAGGGAAGAGCAGCCCGAAGGCCTTTTTGCTTCCTTCAGTCCTTACCTAAAAGCTAAAGTTTCCCCATCCGGTTTCATTGAAACCACCTTTGTAAGCAGGAAAAGACAGAGCGTCCTTGGCCTTTTGTTATTCTAACATTGATGTATAATTAAAGGGTTAGGAAGGCTGTGTTAAATAATTGATATGAGAGCAAAGATGTCGTGGCATTCTGAACCTTATTGTACTCTTTATATTTACTTGCAGCGCAGATACAAGATTTACCAGTTTGCTTTCTTTGCAGTCGATCTTGCTCAGTCTATCTTGATTTAATGTGGCGCTGTGCCAAAGTGCCATCGTCATTAATTCACTCAGCTTTATTTCACCTTTTGTGTATACTAAGTGTGCTAATCCTACACAATACAAGCTTTTAGGTGCGTTATCAATTTGTATTAATCAATTAACCAAGTTGTGCACCCCCCCCCCAAAAAAAACCCAAACTAACAAGAAAATACATAGCCAGCAGAGAAGGTCTCATTAACTCTTTGTAATCAATACAGATTCCCTTCTCCTTAAGTGCTTGTAGTTAGCTTTCAAGCCTTATAGCCCGAGGCTAGGGTATATTGATCCGTCAAACTGATTGGAAGTTTCCCCTCAGGAGGAGAAAGATGGCAGTGGGACGAGTACATCTTGGCAAGAGTAGAGTCTTCAAGACTGGATCAGCTTTCCCCCTCTTAACCCCACTTCTAACACCACACCTGTTACAGCTAGCAAGAAAAAAAAAACATGCCACCGATCTGTGTGTCTGTGCAAATGGACTGTGTGTATGTGTGAGACAGAGGAAACGGCTGTTGGTGTGCTCAAGAGAGCAAATGGCTGAGGGGCGTATCAAATGAGAAATGTGTTACATAGGGTTTATGGTGACGGCGTGTGCCTGACTGCATCGACGATGGCAGCTGCCGGCCTGTTATGGATGGCTGGCAGGAGCCGGATTTGGTGTTTTACAAGGCTATGCCACTATGTGACAGTCTACCTTTGTGATTATGTGATTGGAGCCATAACCACTGCTGATTCACATGCACACGCTCGCACATACATGTTCGCAATTCTGCACACATGAGTGCGCATATACATACACACCATTAAACTGTCAGGCAGAATGTGTGTGTATACGATGCTACGCAGTGGCATTTAATCCATAAGGCTGACAGGCTGCTCTCCAGCCTTGAACGGACAGGGAAATGCATTGCTCTCTTCTCACATAAATACACAAACTTCTCCCCTTTTCCTGCATTGCTTTGGCCTGTTTCCTTCCCTAAAGGAGAATAATGAAATATTGTTTGGGTTTAAAAGTGTTCCAAGACATTCACCATGCACATAGCCCTGTGAAAGCTTGACCATGTGCACAGCCTTCGGCTACCCCCCTTCTGTAAACTGATATGTATGTGTGTGTATGTGGTGTCACATTCAGATACACAGCAGCTGTAGAGGCTGCAGCGAAAGGGGGAAATGGGAATAGCCAGCACAGTAGACAGAGCCCAGATAGACCTGTCAGCTCTGTGACACCCACACATGCCTCACACTCTGCTCCAGGATGAGAGCAGGGGGAGGGAGAGCAGCTTGGCTGGGCACAGGTAGAGTGTTGCAGCAAGGAGTTGAAATTGAGTGTTGAGAAGTGGTAAAGTTAAGACTAAAGCTATGAAAGACTGGATGTTGAAGATAAAAACAAAGCTAATTTAGATTTATAAAAGCATTTGTCCTTTTTAATGTTATATTTGATGTTTATGACTCCGCACTTGGACCAGGAAAAATAGAATTGATTACATATGTTAAAACATATAATATGTGCTTCATATTATGGCAAGAAGTTTAATGCCACAAAGGGGCACAAGCCAGTGTCCTCCTTGTACTGGTCCCAAGTACAGAAAAATGCAGAGGGTTGTGTCAGGAAGGGTATCCGATGTAAAACCTCTGCCAAATCAATAACTGAATCAGTTCAATGTCTTAGAGATGGAGGCAAATGATTCGCTATGGCGACCCCCAAAGGACACAGCCAAAGAGGGAAAGAAGATGATTATGGCAAGAAGTTCCTTTTGGTGTTTTTGATTAAATTAGATAGTGCTCAAAAGTTTTACTCGAAATTAGTGTTTTGTACACTGCCCGCCCCCCCCAAAAAATTGCCACCGATAAAATGAGGCCACACTTCACTTCATTGCCCTCTCTTCTTACTCTGGTGCGCCCATTACCCTGGAAAAGGATCAATCTGGACTCATCCGACCACATGACCTTCTTCCCTTGCTGCAGAGTCCAATCTTTATGCTCCTTAGCAAATTGAAGCCTTTTTCTCCGGTTAGTCTCACTAATTAAGGGTTTTCTTATGGCTACACAGATGTTCAATCTCAATCCCTGTAGTTCCCCTTCACATTGTGCTTGTGGAAATGTTCTTACTTTCACTGTTTAACATAGCCCTGAGTTCTACTGTTGTTTTTCTTTGATTTGATTTCACCAAACGTTAAAGAGATCATCGATCACCATCATTCAGGATTTTTTTCCGGCCACATTTCTTCTTCGAAGACAATGGTTCCCCACTATCCTTCCAGTTTTTAATAATGAGTTGGATAGTTCTTAACCCATTTTTAGTAGTTTTTTGCAATCTCCTTTGATGTTTTCTCTGCTTGATGCATGCCAATGATTTGACCCTTCTTAAACAGACTAAAATCTTTTCCACGACCACAGGATGTGTCTTTTGGCATGGCTAGAAGCTACTCATTGCGTCAGTTGGGGTTAAATATCAATTTAAGTACAAAAAAAAATTTCTGGTGATCTTCAGACTTTTAGGAGGTTACCACTTCGCATCATCATCCAGGCACTCTGGTGTCCCAGCTGTTCTTAAAGGGAGTAGTCGACATTTTGGCTAACAGCCAGAGGTAACACTGCATGCAGGCTTATCATGTACTTCCACAGATGTTGCCTTTGTGTCATGAACTGCAAGTTTAAAGTCCTTAGCTGATAAGTGATGTGACGAAGCTCTGGAGCCTGACTCGGCTACTTTTAGGACATAAACACTGCTGTGTTTAAACAACCCCCATCTCCTCTGTGTAGGAGTGATGTCTTCCTGACATCTAAATCTTCTCCAAATTCAGTGTCTCTTTTTTTATTTTTCTCTCCAGTGACAGAAGAGTTTTATGGTATAATGATAAGTTAAGGTGACACCTCACATAGCATTTAGTGTAACAGCCAAAGAACGTCATTCTGCTCTAATTTTAAGCCTACTTCTGTTCAGGATTGCCCGCATGCCCTCTGGCAAATGCTAGTAGATATGTCATCAGTTTCTTTTTGCCTGTCTAGTGTGAAACCCTCTGGTGAGTCACCCATTCAGCAGTTGTTGAATAAACTGTCATGAAACTGTGTGTTGAGACTGAACTTGCTGCACTAAAAAAGATCATTTTCAGATATTCTCTGTACTTTTTTTTTTTGATTGTTTGTTTTAGTAGATTCTTTTATCTCCTCTGCAGGGTTTTGTTTTTTATTGCAGGTTATTGCCTCCTTAAGATGTTTACTGAATACATTTATCAACCCTTGAAAACCAGCTGCACTACAGTAAAGTTGCATCCACTTTTTTAGATAGTTGAAGACACAGGGGGAAAGTGGCCTGCAATGAAGAACTTGACTGTGGTGGTCTTTAAAAAAAAACTGCTCAAAGTATGAAAGATAAGAGAATAGCTTGAGTTGAGGCTCTGTTTTGAAAAAAAAAACATAGAATTTATAATTGAATTCATGACCGGGCCTACAACCAGGATTTTAATTAGTGTTATTTGCGATAGGCCAATCACGAGGTTGAGCTTTTACATGTGTAGTTGCCTGGAGTCGCTCGGGGGGTGGGGGTTGGGGGGTGTTTATGTGTGAAACGTGTGCTGTTTGTTTATGTAAAACTCAATAGACAAATTTCCTCTTCCAACCATTTATCTGTTGTTCCTGATTGTGCTTTTGAAGGCAAGCTGATGATTATGAGTTGGCTTTTCATGCAGGAGGAAAAATCCTATCCGTTTGATCTCGCAGGCAAAAATATGGGCAGCACAACAGAATCTCATTTCTTGTGTCAGCTTTTCTTCGGCGCCGCGATATTCCCATGGGAACGCATTTGTGCTGCACAAATCACAGACAGATCAGTGCGGGCCGTTTCTTATCTGGACATGAAAGAAGGGGAGATGGAAGAGGGAGGTGAGAAAGAGAAAGGGAGAGGAAGGACTCCCCTGGGTACCATAATACCTGAATTTCGTGGGCAGCCTCTTGAATCTAGCTCATCATGATTTCATGAGCAGGTATTGTACTTATCCATTTGCCCGGCCAAGACACGTCTTCAACTCGGTTGTTTTCCCTCAGATAGATTGAATAGATTAGATGGTAATATTGTTTATGTGAGCATTGCAGCCCTGTTACAGCAAGCCGAGGATTTTATTATTTGTTTGAACGTTTTCTTTTATTCGTCTGCAGTCAACGTGAGCGTTATTGTTTGATAGTGTTCTGCTTCGTGTCAAGCCAGCAGATCTGTTACTGCTGCAAGTGTGAGAGTCCTAATAAAACTATTGTGCTGTAGTCAGACGTTCTGCAGGGCGACACATGGGTTAATTCAACTGAATGGGCATTTGATTTGAGTGGCAGACCCTGCAGCAGGAAACCACTGATGAGCACCGTTATCTCAACTCTCAGAGCCCCAAAACTCCCACAACAGCTCACACATTCACCCTCATCCATGAGCAGTTTGACTTTCACCTCTGAGTGAGTGATGTGTATTATCCATATGAGGAGGGGACCCATTACGAATCCTCTGTCCCAGTGGAGACATTGTACTGCCCGCCATGCTCCCTTGTCCTTCAGTAGTGTCCGGAGATGACAGTGGATAAACAATGGGAACAAACAGTCACTCCCACCAGCATTGATCTGGCTCCCTCGCCCCTCCCTGCTTTCACCACCAACGCCACATTGATTCCACCTACACTCAATTTATATGAAAGCACCCCCCCCCCACACACACACACACACACACACACACACACCAACGCAAAACACACACCTCCTTTCTCTTCCAGGTCTGACAAAAATGATAAATGACCGACCCTGTCTTCCCGCTGCTGCCACCTCCCTCTGCCTCATGTTGGATGTCCGAGTCACTACAAGCTTATTTCTACCTTCAGAAATTCAATAGAGTGAGCTCGCCTTTTTTTTCTCTCCAAGTGTGCTTTTTCTTCTTTTACTGGAAGAGTCGGGGGTCCACCCTATAATTTCCACACATAAACATGTCATTGCCATAATTTCAGCCCTGCAGGACATCCATATGCATGATGTCTAAGAATTAAAAGAAAAGGATAGATGGGGGGGAGAGAAGGAAATTAAAATGCATTTCATTGAGTTGCACCATAGGATCACTCGTCCTGCGGGCTGCCTCGTAGTCTGCAACGTCACTCAAAGATGAAGTCATGTGCACAGTCTCTGAAGTGAGGTCAATTATTTCCATCCATTTGGTTTAATCAGTCCGGTCTCTTGTTATGTGATCATTATCAGGATAATTTGTCCACCGTGAATCGAATCAATTAGATTGTAGTTAATTCAGACATCATTCTGCATACAACAATGGTGCCACTGTCCATCTTCATAGAGATTCAGCTTATGTGTTATGCCCCAACCTACACACACACACACACACACACACACACACACACACACACACACACACACACATCCAGTGTCCCCCATGTCTGTAAATGGGGCACATGGCGTCTATATATAGGTATAATATGGTAGTAAGCTGCCGATGGTTATGAACGTGAAGGAACATGTGTGCTCGTTTAGATATACGCTGAACCGATCGAGGCTGTTGGTCCCACTGAATTCTCTGCTCCTCAGTGACCCTTCTTAGCTCCCTCTCCACCCAGACCCAATTTTCCCATGATTCATCCACACCGCTCTGCTGTCTGTGAAGAAATTCATTTTATACTTCCTGTTACTCTTGGATCCCCCTGTCCCCTTAATTCATTTTGAGATCTTAAGTAGCCTGCAGGGTTTGGTACCTATCTAAGATTTAAAATAACTCCGCAGAGCCATGTATATTTTATTTCCAGTCCTCCCTGTTTCTTCATCTTGGCCCTAATCATCCTCACATAAAATGAATATGTAGCCATGCCATTATGTCTGTGCCTGCTCAGGTTAACCTTCCTGAAACATGATCTATGTTGATGGCTTCTAACACGATCCCTTTAATAGAAGTATTAAGGGTTGGATCTGGCTCTGTCCTTTGCAGAAATTACAATGCCATTGTGGTGCCAAGAGTTTTCTCTAATTACCATTGAATGCACTTTTGCTGTCTTACCATTCTGCTGATAATTGCTCTTAAGAAAAGATTGCAATCCCTTGTCTGTATTTGAAGATTATTCTTTCACTCTTTTTTCCCATTACTGTGTCAAAGAATAACATTGCAATCATTTCAATTACAACAGCGCTCGGATGGCCGTCTCAAGTAGGGCCTTGAGATGTAATTGGAAGAGCATGGGCAAGTTGAGGAAAGGCATTTTTCCTCTGTGAAATTGCCTCAGTCTTGGGGACAGCAAATTGAGTTGCTGAAAAATGATGTGATAATTCAGCCACATGGTTTGGTTGAGTAAATTGTCTGAAAGTCACTTTCTGGAGCATTAGAAAGCAAAAGTACATTTCTCTTCCAAGTCCACTGTCCTTCACGCAGTGGCAAGGAATGAATTGATGAGACAGAGACGGAGGGAAGCATCACTGTAAATGTTTGCAGCTCAAATGAAGCTGCCTGCTTGCGCATTCAGATTGGTTGAAGGGTGGGAGGCGGAAGCTGGAGAGAGGACACAGCACCTCTTTCTACGTTATTTCACGGCCTAAGCCTTTAATCACCGCAACCGCAGTGAATGCACAAAATGGAATTCAAATTTCAGATTGATTGATTGATTCTGTATTGGCGATTGCCAAGGCTGGCTTAAGAGAGAGAGAGGGAAAAAATTGTAACAGTTACTGTCACCTCTTTAGGGAGCCGAGTCCTTGCTTCTCACATGTGCTTGTTGTGTCGCCTTAGACGTGCTTAAAAAGAAATATGAAAATCCTTGCTTTTTGAAGTTTAATCTCCTGCAAGAACGGGTAGGAGGCTGAATGCAAATGAAGAAATTTGCTTTAGTTTAGCTTCTTATTGCATCTGGTGGTAGCTCAGTGATCTAGTTGCAAGGGAAAGTTTGTTCTCTTTGGTCTCCTAAATGAGCAAGTTGCAGCATCTGAAAGAAAAACTCCGAGTTAATACAAATATGATTTTAACCTCTGCTAATATCACATTTGGAGCCACTCTGTAGTCACGTGAATGTGTCTAATTTGTTAATCCCTTCAAGACATCTCACAGTGTCAGAGCTGCCATAAGCACATTTGGTACTGTTTGCAGTGTCGAGATTAACAGGATTACAGTTCGGGGATTACATTTGTGTCTTTCTTCTCCATTTAACCTTGACCCATGCCCTGCTGAAACATTTCATGTGGTCAAAGTTAACTGGTTTATTGTCTTTTATAAGAACAAAGTGTTTGAAAAAAGCTGAGGCGCATAGCAAACGGAATAAATACAAACAAGTAGACCTTCTAATGAGCCTCTCGAGCCTGTCTCTTATGTGTTTGGACCTATTTGTTGTATCCACATTAATACATGACAATACTAAGACAAAAATGACAACAGCAGCAGCCTTTTGATGAGTGTCCTATGGATTGCAGCTCTTCCCTTTTGCACAGTTTCCATGCCTCTGAACACGACGCATCTCCAGCGTTTCCATGGAGAACGTGTGGTTGCCAAGGCCTGTGGCGACTAAACGCAGAGGGCCATCGTTTATTTCTGTCAGTCAGCAGAGAGGGGACAGATTGGGGAGAGGAGAAGGGCGGGCACTGTTTGGTCCTGAGGGGTTTGCGAGGGTCCGGCTATCCTTTTAAAAGTTTATTTGTCCAAGAGAGCACCTACGGGTAGTCTGACTTTGGTTGATGGTGTTAATGTACTGACTCCTCACAAATCCCTGGGCCACTTAGTCTTATTCGCACTTTAAACAAAGTGTAGCAGCAGTGTAGGGGAGGGAGAGAGGTGAAACAGGGAACAGGATGTGTGTGGAGGCTACATATGGCCAACCGCATCGTTGTTTATCCCGAGCGTTGTTACAGCTGAGGACCAGCCTCCGTCCCCCTGCTCCTCTTCATCTCTCATTAATCTAGCAGTATGGTTCTGGCCTGCTACCCGTGCTGTTAAGCCAGCAGGTTTGAATGACCACCCACTCGGAGGGAAAGCATTAGTCTCCCCTCCTGGCCATCACCTGCTATTTATGCCCCCAATTCATTCTCGTGCCATCTTTCAGCTGCTGTAAAATAATGAGGGGAATATTTTAATTGAGGTGTTCAAAGCTTTGAGATTGATGGATGCCTTTAGGGGCTATTTCCTTTTTCATTTCTCATACAAATCTGATTTAGCTCTCAAGTTTTTTTCTTTCGTTTTTTAAAAAGAAATTCTTTTACTATCCATCCTTTCTTGTTGTGTCCCTTTCCACTCAAGGCTTTCATTTTGTAGCTATTTTTTTTTTTTTTCCTCTCCCTGGTCTGCCTGCCACCTCTATTTAGGGAAACTTCAAATCCACGTGTGCAATTACATAGCTCATTTTCAGTCGGCTCTCCTTCCATCACCGAGAATGAAAAGGTTGGCTAGCGGATACACATATGTCTCCATCCTCTTCTCTTTCATGCATGAGTTAAGACTTTGGCATCCTTAACTGTCTGAAAGACTCTGTTATCTCGGAACCTTTTGGCTTTTCCTTACATTACCAATATGACTGCTGGCTATACCTCTCATTGACTTGAGCAAAAAAAATGAAATATTCATGTTCCCTTTTCTTCCCTCTGCGTTTTTGCATCAATTATTTTTGAGAAAGGAGAGCACAGACGTTGGCAGGCTTCTCCTGAGGTACATGTTGCACAGAAAGCGGAAAGAAGCATTAGGTGAGATGAGCAGGCAGACATTTCAGATCCATTAGCAATTATTCTGTTAAGTCAGCGCTGTATTGTCATTACAGTCTAATGTGTTATATTCTCTTTAGCCAGGCTGATATCACTGCTTCACACTCGAGGCCTTTAGGTTTCCCTTTATCTGTCCCAGCGGCTCTCGCTTGCCGTCTAAGGCCATCACCCTCCCTTTCTCACACCTTCATCCTTCTATCCTCCTTTAGTTGTAACTCTGTGCATCTCAGTCTGAAGGTCATCATCAGGAGGTGGTCATCTCTACTGTGAATTGGGCAAGAAGTGAGGCTCTACTCTGTGTGTGTTTTGTCACCATTAAGTCTACTCCCAAGTCATGTCAGCAGGGTCATTAGAGTCACAGCAGAGCTTATTGTGTCCCTGCAGACATTGGCCAAAGATAGCATGCCTCAAGTCTTAGTGTTTATTAACAGAAAATAAATATGACAAAGCTGCATCCTCAAAGATAGAAGGCATGGCACAAACATCATTTCCCCAAGCTGTAAGATATTTATCTTGGTGGTGTTTTTGATGGTTGAATTATGTTTTTTTTATGTT
Organism: Leptatherina wallacei; assembly: GCA_028567055.1. Taxonomy (NCBI): domain Eukaryota; kingdom Metazoa; phylum Chordata; class Actinopteri; order Atheriniformes; family Atherinidae; genus Leptatherina; species Leptatherina wallacei. The sequence goes on along the minus strand of JAOXYM010000007.1, from coordinate 22,846,448 downwards.
TCTATAGACTGATGATTGATGCTGCACTATACCAAAATACACATTTCAGTACCACTTGTTGCATATCTGTTGACCCTGATCTTCAATATGCCCCATGAAAATGAGCTGGTGAGGTAACGAGCAAATCCCAGCCAATTTTCTTAAATGTCTATAATGACAAATACAGATTTTTATTTTTACATACCGATCCTGGAAGCGAGTTTTGTGAATTGGTGTAAACTGAGTCATCTTCAGCTCTGCATCATCAAAGCAAAAGTGCTGGTGGTGAACTTCAAGAGAGCCTGAATGTTTTCATATATTCCATATTAGTTTTACAGCTTAATGATCTCTGCTACTGTATCAAAGGATTTTTAATTCAAGGATAGTTGAAGTTCTATTTATTCTTGTTTTGTTTTCTCAGTTTTTATAAGGTTATATCATCACATGATTTTGCTGAAAGCAGATGAGTCATAATATAGATGCAGTAATGGGAGGTAATTACTCTAAGTTTTTTTTTCTTGAAGTTTCTAAAGTCCTTCACGCAAGAAGTCTGAAAAAGCCCTCTCAGAATTGCTCAGCTTCTGTGTCGTGTTCAAACTTGTCACTGTCGTCTCGCCTTCTGCCTCGCCGTTTCCAGCAGAAGTCACTTCCTGTGACTAATCATATTTTGATATGCTGTGGCACGAACCTCTGGCACCCTCAGAAATGAACAAACAAGGTAGTCAGGGGATCTCAAGGCGACCAGCGCTGTTGGTTTTTGTCTGCTGCACTGTGATACATTCTCTGAACGCCCACTGTTTTTTCACGGCCTCTCTTTACATTAGACGCCGCATCCCGGTGAAGAGGAAAGTTGGACCCGACTCAGAGAAAGAAGTGTGATTTCTGCCGCTGCACTCGCGGGGAGATTTAAGGCTTCCTTAATCTTAGCTGGAAGGATGGAGGGTGCAGAGATATTTGCCAGAATTATGGTCTTGATTACATTAAAGGGATACTGTATGAGCTTATTTTTTTTCCCAGTGTCACACTGTGTCTACATGAATGATAACTTCAGTGATCAGAGGATTATCTTTAAGGAATTCTGTTTATACCGAGGTTTCATGTCAAATCTTGTATTTTTGATCTTATCCACTTTTGATTAGACCGTGATTTATAGTGCAACTAATAAACCTGAATGGCATTATTACATCCATTTCATGTGCACTTGTGTTTGAGTCTTGATGCGTTTTGTGGTCAGTGTTTAATGTGTTTGTGTTGAGGAGGATGTGTCTCTAATGTGGTGCCCAGGGTTTCATAAAGGGATATGTGCACCACCATAGCTCTCAAGCTTAATGGTCAGAGGATTTCCATGCAAAGATAATGATGCTCAGTTTCATTTTTCTCAACAGCCCTCTAAATGGAGAAAAGATGTTTTTGTAAGTGCCGAGCTCGCACCTTTCTCATGCTGCACCCTGGTCCTTTCACACTCGGCTTGATGGAGATAGACTAAAGGGCCGGGATATTATGTCAGATCTCCAGGGTTTGGATTGGTATATTGAGTGTGCTGAGATTTTTTTATTTTTTTTTTTCACTCAAAGAGGAAAGGCTCCTATTGTTGCCAAGTCTGTCTGTCATTGTTATCCACGCCTCTGCTCCTGGATAGCTTTCCTTATATCAACATGCTTTTGCTCTTGAGACTGAGAGAGTTTTAGAGGAGCGGGAGGCGAGGGTACCTGCATGTGATGGCTTTATTGTATGTAGTCACTCACTGAATTTGGAATTAGCTTGCTGTAGAGCTTTGTTGTCACTCACTTTTGTTTTTTGATTATGTAGAAGCTGGCTGAGCAAGTGATTTTTTTTTCTTCTTCCTTTTTTAATCGTGTTAGGTGTGTGCACGTGTGTGTCGAGGGAATTGGCAGCTCTTAGTTTGAGTAGGTGATTGCGAGGGCTACTTTCGAGTGAACTTTTAGAGTGTTAGCACCAGCACTATACGCTCGTCTCCCACACACCACTAAACCCACACAACAAAGCAATGCAATATGCTGTTTGTCTATAGGAGCTGATGTCACGCTGCAGCTTTTTAACATTATATTCCTTTCCTTTCTCTTTTTTTGCAAGGTCAGAAGATTTGATCCTGAGGGAATGATGCTGCGGAGATGACCTGTGTGGCCTCACTTTCCTCAAGAGATTATTCTCCAATCAAACGAGTGGGACAAACTCCAACCTGGATATGGTTGACAGCTTCACATGACAGACATGTGATGGAGTCTTCCATCATCTTTCTCCCTCAGTGACTCGGCCTGCCAGTCCTCCGTCTGAGACACAAACGTGTATCAGTGGTCCAAGGCCCCCCCATTTCTCTGCCATGGTGACATAAGCGATGCGGCAGCATGAGGGAGCGCCAACATGACCGTCTCGTTACTTTCGTCAGTAGCTGCTGCAGCTGCTACCTTGATGCTGTTTGTGTTTAGCTCCGTAACAATAGAGACTTTGTTGTGAAGAAATCCTGCTCCTGTTTTTCTGCCCACGCTGAGAGAGACTGTCCCCGAGGCGTGTTGCTGGGCCGGTGGGGCGGAGCGGTGCGAGACGATGCTGGGATGCGTGACACGCCTCCGTCGGCTGGTCCGCCTCCTCCCCCTGCAGACCTCCCTGCTCCTCCTCTTCCTCTTCTGCACCGTCAGCGTCTTCATCTTCTCTTACTTCCTGTATGGCGTCAAGCGGGAGCCAGAGCCGTCGGGAGGGGGCGTGTCCGGGGCCGAGGGAGCTTCCGCAGACTCGTACGACCCGAGGGTCACTCCGTCCCGGCTGCTACCTTTGCGTGGCGTCTCAGGGGGCCCCGGGGTGGAACCCGGAGGGGCCAGGACAGATCCTGTGGTTCTGGTGTTTGTGGAAAGCCAATATTCTCAACTGGGGCAGGAGATCGTGGCCATCTTGGAGTCCGGCCGGTTCAGGTACCGGACTGAGATCTCTCCTGGTAAAGGAGACATGCCCACACTGACGGACAAAGAGAGAGGACGTTTCACACTTGTGATTTATGAGAACATTCTCAAGTATGTTAACTTGGACGCCTGGAACCGCGAGCTGCTGGACAAGTACTGCGTGGAGTATGGAGTGGGCATCATCGGCTTCTTCAAGGTTAGGACAACACCACATTCCCTGTGCCTCTCTCTCTCTCCTCTCACTCACACCTTCTGCCCTGTCCATCTGGCTCCACAGTCTCTAAGGAGATGGGATTTACAGAGTTGGAAACACACGCCTGGCTTAATATCTCTCAGTACCGCTGCACTGTCTTGCATGTTTCTCTTCTATTATTTAGTTTTTATTCTTTTGTTCTGCAATTTGCCCTTCTTAACCCTTCTTTTCCAGTCTGTTAATTCCCGTTTGTTGTTTTTCTCTGTTCTGTCATAGTGTCTCTAGCTTTTCCGCCTCTTTCTCACTCTCTATCTCTTTTTTTTTCCGTCTCCTTCTCCCTGCCAGTAATCCCCGGAGGCCCCTGTTTGCCCAAGGCCAGTTTTCAGGTCTTATGGTTTTAATCACCCTATCTCAGCCATGGAAAGAATATAGAAAGAAATGTGGAGGCATGGATGGTGTTACAGGGCGGTGTATATGAAGGTTAGCCTGGTGGGATTTACTACCTATTGAGAGGGAAGGAGAAGAACAAGGATGTGCATGCCAATGGCTGTGTCGCACAGCAGTGCTGCTGTGCTTTCTGAACTTTTTGTTTTGATCTGTTACAGATCTGTATCCGCATACACTGTACTGAACGTCTTATCATAAGTCGCAACATATTTTTATTTAGAACCGGCTTCACAAGTGCATTTAAAAACGTCTTCAGCACATCCTCTGATAACAGGTTTTTTTTTAATAACGAGCGGAAGTTGCACATCAGATATATTTATCTCAGCAGATGTAGGATCAGGTCCCCTTTTAGCTGCTCAATATGATTAACATTGATTCATAAGATTAGTTTTTGGCTCTTACCAATTTGATAAGAATGTAATAACTTTCAGAAGTCCACTGCAGAGACAGATGTATCTTTTCTATTTAGAGTCTCAGAGACTCCAGCTGTAAAACAAAGCGCGGGTTTTCGTCTGCTCTATTTCTGTAACAATAAACCCTCAGAGTTCTCCTTCAAGTCTGTAGAATCTCATACTGCCCTTTTCTGTGTCTATAAAATAGGTTTTCTACAAACATATTTGACTATGCTAGATTATGAAAAAGATTGTAAAATGTGCTGGCCCATTTTAAGGCAAAAGGAAAGAATTTATTAATACTTTGTGTGTTTACGTAATTTCATGTATTGGTTTAATTTATTAATGCTATTTTTAGCATTGCTAATTATATTTACACATAGTATTGGGACTTAAGCCAATGTGTAAATAAAGCCAATGATCTTAAAATGAGAAAGTACAAACATTTGTAGCCACCCTATGTTAGCTTTACCTTTATGATGTCGTCACCAACACGCCCACACAAGATGGTGCAACTCTTATTGAGACCAAACTGAGGTGCAAAGAAAAAATTGAGAATCAGAGAACAAGTTCGGTGGGGAAACTGCAGCAA
>JAOXYM010000007.1:22792533-22803228 GCA_028567055.1 Leptatherina wallacei | reverse complement strand
CAGAAAGTGTAGCTTAAGAAGGAAAAATGGTAAATGGCTTGTATTTATAAAGTGCTTTTAAACCGAAAGCCATGTTTCCCCACACACTCAGCTGAATCTTTATACACTTTTAGAGCCTGATCATAAAAACAACTAAATGCAGCACTCGGGTCTGTGCATTAGTTAAAAGAAAAAAAGGGGGGAAAAAGTTTACAAGAACCCAAATGACTTGAAAAATAAATAATATAGCTACATGAAAAAGTCTTTCAGACAACACATAACAACTTATTTTAGCAGCTTTAAAGTGCAGCATCTGGAAAGTGTCAGTGCAGAACAGTTTGTGACATTTTCTGCAGCTTTCAGAATGGCTGTATGAAGTATTTCATCAGTCTGACAATGTCTGGTTTTTTAGTCTGATGGTCTTTGCTCAGATGCTGCACAGCCTTCTGCCTGAGGGCAGGGAGGCAAACAGTCCATGTGCTGGGTGGGTGGAGTCTCTCATGAAGCAAGCTGCCTTGTCCTTTCATCTGCTGATGTAAATGTCTGCAATGTGTGGTAAAATGCACCTGTTGGGCTTTTCTGCAGTTTTTTTTTTTTTTTTTTACCACTTCCCAATACTTTTCTCTGCCACTGTGACTGACATACAACACAGTACTGCAGGAAGTCAGCATGTGCTCCACCACACACCTGTAGAATGAAGTGAAGATGATGGAGTTCCCTGCCTTCTTCAGGTTCTTTAGGAAGTACAGGTGTCGATGAGCCTTCTTGGTGATGCTTGAGGTGTTATTGTGCCAAGTGTAAGTGTTGCTGGTGTGCTGGTTAAACTGACTCATTGCGACTGGACCTACCACTGTGATTTAATCAGCCAAGTTAATTATGAGGCTGTTTTATGGACTCTGCAGTCATGTTAGCATTGTGTTGAGATGCAGGGTGAGGAAACAGCCTTGGGGGAAGCCAGTATGACGATAGAGAAGTATGCTGTGTTGTTGATTTCAGGTTGTATGGACGCATTTTGGATGTCTGTGTGCATTCTTTACAGCTCCATCAAATTTAGGTTGTTTTTCTTCTAAATTTCTTCCACGGTCTAAATTCAAGAAATATTTAGATGATCTAGTATTTCACAAAAAACAAACAAACAAACTAACAAAAAAAAACAAAAACACGATAGAATATAAATTCCCATGAAATGCAAACAGACAAATGTGGGATCCCTCAGTATAAAACTGAATGCAATATGTTAGAAAGTGGCTCCACAAAGATGCTTCACAAATATCTGGTAGTATCAATTTAAATCATTTAAAAAACTAAATTAAAATACAATACAATTTAATACATTACAATTTAGATTCAACAGTTTGATTTAAATTGTATCAAATCAACACTGAAGGTAATCTTGAGGCACATTACACTGTTTTATGCTTTGTTGTGGGATTTTATCTAACATGCATAGATTGTTTTTTATTATGTCAAACACTTTGTGTTGCTTAGTGGCATGAAAAGTGCTCTATAAATAATAATCGATTTGATTTTTCGAAGAAAGCAAACAAGTTTTATTATAATGTAATAAATATAAACCATCTCAATTCAGATCAGTACAGTCTCATTCCAAATGAAATCTTAATTCTAGTTTCATATAATAACCTTAATATTCTTCACGGTACATACATTTGGTTTTTGCGTGCCTTACCCACCCTGCCACATTATAGGTTGAATTATATTTCAACCTATAATAAATGAATCATTTATATGAGAAAGTCCAATTCAATGAAGTATTAATTTTCACTTTTATGGGCCGGTTATGTTCTTCTCAACAACACTCCTGGCTTTTCTGGTTTCACTGTGGAAATCCTACAGCTTCCCGCAATCGGAGACATCCTGAGAACACAACTTCAATTTTAGAAATTGCGACCACTATGGCCCCAAACATAACACTGAAGGTCTGTGGGAGGCACGACCGATTTCCACGTGTCAAAAACGTCTTCCATGATTGGCTCACATAGATCTATTGCAGCATGTGATTGGTTGGATGACCATAGCAACAAACCGCCATGTTTTTTTTTTGTTTTTTTTACCACTCGACAAGAAACGAGGCTAGTTTACAGCTGAAACAGACAATTTCACGAAGAAAATTCTTTGATAACACCGAGGCAAGGTAGTTTGCAGCATAATATACCGTGGACAAAATGCCCGACTTCTCCAGCGTTTTCTAAAGGTTATTCAAAGCTGTTTCTGGGACCTCTAGCTACTGTGGGTAAGGCTTCAATAAAACGGCATTTCATTGGATAACTGACCGACGGTGCAGCAGTATTAACACACGCCATTAAACCTGCTTTAATCGCAGGGAAGGACCAGTGTTTTCTACGTGCAACTGATGTGGTTTAGTTTCTCTAACAGCGATAAGCACGACTAGTTTCCATAGATACTTTTCTATAGAACTTTAACTTACCACACATCCTGCATTTAGAGGTATTTTAGATAATAGTTTCAACATGTTTCTCTGTTTTTGTTTCATTAGCTACCAGATGTGTTCTCAACAAGATGTAAAACATCCTGTTCTCACATTAAAGGCCATGAGGGACCAAACTAAATTATTCCCAAACACGAAGTTCCAAGTTTACCTTGTTTAAAAATGGTGGAGGGGCACATAGTGGCACAATACACATACAATAAAATGTATCCTTGTTCTAGATTAAAACATAGAAATACGTGATATCATGCTTGTTAAACTGTGTCCTAGATGACTGGAAACCATGGAGAAAGTGGAACTGTTAGAGGTTGTGAAAGTGACTGAGGAGGTGGAGAGTGCTTACAATAAAATGGAGACGACTACCCCCAAAAAGAGAAAGAACAAAGCTCCAGAAGACCATATTGAGAGACCTAAGAAGCCCAGGTAATATGCATAGTTTGAAAGGCTTTCTTGAACACAGATTGAGGCTTTCAAAGTAATTTTTTCCTTTGAAATGTATTAATTGTATATGTGGGATTTACTGTGTGTCCTAGGTCTGCCTACCTGCTGTACTACTTTGATGTTCACCAGGTTATGCAACTTGGAACACCAAACATGCCACAGTCAGAGGTCAACAAACGCATCAGTGAGAGCTGGAAAAGACTCAGTGTGGCAGAGAAAAGCTACTATCTGGAGAGGGCCAAGTTGGAGAAGGAGGGTGTCGATACGGTAAGTTCCTAATAATTTTTTTCACTTTTTTTTTCTTTTATAAACAATCCAGATCGTATCAGCTGTAAAACCTCAGATTGAACATTTCTTGTGTAACTACTCTCAGAATCAGAAACTATAATTAGACAATAAAATATGGCAACATCGATCTCTGATAACCGACAGACACCAACGCTGAGCCCGACAGGAGGACGCTTCCTGCTACAAACACAGACATTTTAATACCAGTGACTGAATGCTAAAACATAGAAAATTATATGTTTCTTACTTAGATCTTAATTCATGGATATATCTGAGAATTAGGTGGAATCAGCAAATCAGCGGGCTTGTATTTTATGATGCGTCAGCCAGAAAACAGTCAAATTAAGGACTGGTTTATTCTGATGTCGCAACAACTCGTCACACTTTATTTAATAAAGGAAAAAAGCGAATTAAATCCACCACCCCATGACCCAGTGTTTCAAATTATGCTGAAACATTAATATCATTTTCAAATTTACGTTGTTTTCAGATGCTTTAGTAAAACAGTGAGCACATAACCATCATATGCTCATTTAATAATAACCCTGTTACAATTTTATTGACTGGTCAGAATATCTACCCTACTGTCTTTTGAGGGCAGAGTTTACGAGTTTCTACTAAGATCTCAGTATTAATCAGAGCTAATACATGCTCATCTTTGTCTGGCATAATTGAATAAACGCATCTGCTGTCATATCAACTATTTAAACTACTTCAAAAAGGGTCTAAATTTTTAAGCCTAGAAACTTTGTGTTTCATTGACATGATCCTCACTGTCCACCACACCAACACAACAGAAGTAAACAAACAGGGCCGCTTAGAGCTGTTCGACATCTCTGCAATGTCTGTCAGCATTTTAGGGTGAAAAGAATAAAACTTAAGATGCAACTTTTATGAATGGATGGTGTTTTTTCAGTTGAAGTATGTTTATGTTTCACTTTTTAAAATAATAAAATCCCATGTAATGTATTCATTACTTTTGCTGAAAGTAATATTAAAGGTTACCTTAAACATACAACTGCACCAGTGGTGGATCTAGAAAATTTTACATGGGGTGAATAAGGAGGGGCAAGAGTTCAAGACAGGTTGGCATTAATTGCACTTACATGGATCATTTTTGTTGATTATTATATTATTGATTGTTGTGCATTTCGACAGTCGAAAAACTCTAAACAATGTGTCATTCAGGCAGATATTTAATCAAATCTCTGATTATATTGATTTCAGTTGTACACAGTAAATATTTTTCATTTGGTTATTGATTGTCCTCAGTTCAGTATGGGAAAATTCTCAATATGTAAATGGTGTTACAAGATCCACAAAATCACTCTAAAATAATGTCCTCTATTATTATCCTTCTAAGAAAACAAAGACAATATTTAAGCTTAGATTTGAAAAAGATTCCTCAAAATAAGTTCAGAAAAAGAACCTAAAGTGCAGGACAAATAGCAACTTTTTGGAGAGTGCTATCATGGTGCTGCACAGGAAATGCCCAAAGTAAATCACAAACATCTTAATCCAGAGCTTCTGCAATACTGAGGGCAACTTAATTGCCCAGATGATCATCTTTGTATTTTCATAAATCTGAAAAATGTATAGTGACACTTAGAATGATCAAATAGTTTCACAGTGTTTCTCTCTTCTCAGATTTGCATCATATTTAGTTTAAAAAAAAAAATCAAAATCACTGATTTAATAAATTGGCTACATTAGTAAAGCTTCACATATTAAACCTCATAAACCACATCTGTAGGTTTTTACTAATACGTTATATGTCACCACGGAACATCTAATGTCTGCACTGGAATTTATACAGAGAATAAAAACATCCCATGTGGTCCAGCCGGAATAAATGATGGATCCGTTTAGACTACTTATTATTATTGAAGCCTATTTTTTATTTTCCCATCTCGTAGTCAAGATGTAACCTGCTTTAATTTAGCAGCCTCATTGCTGATATGGAGCATACAGAACTGTAACTGGAGCTTCAGCCCCTGAAACGACTCTCCAAAGTTTTTTCATGTCTAAATTCTTCATCAAATGCTCTTCTGTTTACGATCATCAAAACTAGCTTACTAGGGAAGTATGCTCTAACAAATCGCACACAAGTGAGTCACTACCAGCAGATTCAGAACATTCTGACATTCTTACACATTGGATTTAACTTCAACTGTGAGTGATAAAACTGACCACACCTGGTGGAAATTGGGCAGCTCAGTTGCTCTGCCAGGTTGCAAACAGACGTCTCCTTCATGTCTGTGACGCACCAACGCGTGCAGCTGCGGGAGTCAGGCACGGTTTGATGTAGGGCCTTAACTATGTTTTTCGAGGTCTCTTAAAACAAATTTATGATAGTCCTTTTGTGAATTAACCGATTATTTCAATGCTATGAAAGACTTTTGGACTTACAAATGATGTGTTTTTACAAGTATAATTAAAGGACAAAGTTGGATGGAGCAGGTGAGGGGGCACTCTTCTGAAGTATGGGGGTAGTCGTCCCCGTTCCCCCCCCTGTAGGTCCGCCCCTGAGCTGCACCTGATTAGTGTTACTTAGATATTTCAGTTTTATGGCTGATTTAAAAAATAGACAACAAAAAGAAAATCTGTTTTCCTGTCATTTTCAACCTTTGTGAGGGAAGACATGAAAGAAGCACCTGAGACCATAAAGTCCCAGGTCACTAATAGATAATTGCTTACATGTAAAAAAAAAAAAAAGCTGAACTAATGTTTCCTTTTTGCTCCTTTTTTTTTATAAATGGAGACATAATAATGTACATTAGGACTAATTACTGTGTCAGTAGAGCCTGCTGCTTTATATATATGATGATCATTTTAGGTTTGTAACACTGGACTGGGTGTGATTCAGCCAAAAAGTATTTCAGGGCCTTTTTTGTGATTCTGCATTGTTAGTAATCTTGGAGGCAACTGAATGGATTTCCTTTGTGACAAATTCTATTGCCTAATATAACAACAGATTAACTAGTAATTAAGTGAATCATGGACATCAGTTATTGAAGCAAACACAAAGCAGTTTTCCCCTCATTTTCTCTGTAGTGCTCTTGCTCACTCTAGTATGACAGGATGATTCTTTAAAAATCCATAAACATGTTTTCTTGATTGCTTTTTTCCCCCCTCAGTCATCTCTCAACCCCTGCAAACATATGCCAGGCTTCCGCAAAATCCTTCCCAGAGCCAGTTGCTTTCTTTTACCCAAAGGCACTTCCTCAAATCATCACCCAGGAGGCTCTCAGTCGTTGGTGAGCATTGGATCTCTGGACATTTCAGTTGAAGGAGGTTTACCCTCAATCTCCCTCACCCAAGAGTCCCAGGTCATACCTCTCGGGTTTGCTGGGGAGGTGGAACTCTCCGAGCACCACATTGCTGCTGATGATATAGCCCAGGAAACAGAAGCAATGTCTCCCTCCATGGCCATCCAAGAAAATACAGCTTCCTCTTTACCCAAAACTACAGTCTCCACCGATGCCGGTTTCTCACAGGGGTCCGCTGACTTTACGGTGAATGGCTTCACAGTAAAAAGAAACGAGACTAAAGTTGCCAGTAGTAGTTATGATGGGGCAGTAGTGCAGCAGACCCAAGGGGAGAGTACGCAGGTGATGACCATTGTACCCACCCAGGTGAGACCTGAATGTCCTTTCCGTCTGTTAACACTTTTATTTATTATCAGCTCTTCAAAGTAAAGATTATATGTAACTCATGAGTTTTATTACATGATAGTGTTTTGCACACTTCTTTCACTCCAGAACCTGCTGGAGCCCAAGTCATTGGCAGGTGTTGGCTCATTACGCCCAGTAATGATGATTTCTTTAGGAGCCAAGTCAGAGCAAATTTCTAAACCTTCATATAAAATGGTAAACACCCACACCACTTATCATACTGAGATATTGATTTAAAAAAAAAAGAAGAAGAAAACATGGAAAATTTGATTAGTACAGTTTAAAAATACACAAACTGACACGTTTTCCCCTTTTCTGCAGTCTGTGAAAACATACACCAGGAGAGGCCGAGGAAGGTGTCTAAATCCTGGTTGTTCATTCATGTACGTCACACGCCACAAGCCACCAACATGTCCTGAATGTGGGAGCCACTTGGGTGGAAAATGGATACCTACTGTAAGTGTCAAAAAATCATCCACTAATACCCGTTTATACTGTATGTGTGGCTTAAGGCAATTACTGTATTTGTGTGGTATGTCAGGCAAAGAGAACGCTAGAGAAAGAGGCTGCTCCCAAGGAGGCACCACAGACTGCTGAAACCATGCATAATGGAAGCAGTCAAACCGCACAACCACCTGTGCAGGAGGAGAATGCTGATGTCCAGAAAACAAATACCAGTGGGAGAAACAAGGAAAGACAAATACAGCGGTCCTCCAAAAAGAAGTCTGCAGCTTCAGCTGGAATGCCACCAGAGGGCGGCACAAAGCCACAGGCTCAAACAAGGCAAGTCTTTCTGCCAAGTTTGTGGAATACTGAACCGAGTCGTCATGCCCAGCCAGTTGAATTTTAAGTGTGTTCAGGATCACGATCATGTAAAATGTGAAGGTTGAATGGAAACTGCTTACCATGCATTGCAGTGGGGTATTTATGCTTCGAGAGCAGAAGTTACACAGTATATATGTGTGTAATTGGGCGGGAAAGTTTTGAGGAAAGAAAACCCAGTTACCTTGTTTTCCACATTCACTGTATTTCTGGTTTAAAAAGAAAATATTTTTAGAAGACTGTATTGATCCATTTATGTGCTGGCATTGCAGCTGTATATTGGAGATTAAATTCGAACTTGATGAACTTGACAATTTTTTCCTCTGTAATTGAATAGACAAGTAAAAGACAATCCCAAAGGTGCCATAACTCACACTCAGAACTGGAGCTCTGCAGTTGTGCAGAAGAGGCCTGTGAGACCCATCCTTCCTGCCCTCTATAACACAGGTGAATTGAACATGAAGCATGCAGGAAATGCTTTATTAGTGTTAAAAGATGCTGTTATTACAGCATATCTTCTTCATATCTTCTTGTGCTTGGTTTCAAGGTGGTGCTTTGATTCAAATCTTAACCGTCCCACCTGACAAAGGAAAGTTTCAAGGTTTAAGCAACACTAAGTCATCCACTGGTACTGAGCATTTGATTACATTTCTCTCAATACTTTGTTAAATGTAGTCTTTCACTTTGTGCATGCAGTATTAGCAAAAGTATATATAGTTATTATTGGTGCATACTCTATACAGTGAGGAACTGATATGTCTAGAATTACTTTCTAAGGTTTCAGCTCTCATTTGATGTGGTTGTTTTTCTAACCGTAGTGCCTCGAGAGAGTTTCCCTGGTCTCAAACCCAGCACTTTAAAGCAGCTCGGACAAGCCGTCCCAACAACCACAACCACCCAGGTTGACACATAAATATGAACACATATACTTAGAAACACAAAAGAAGTGGTTAAGTCTATTTTCTCATTCACCGCATGTCTTTGTAGGACTCTGCTGTCCCTGCAGGCAGAAGCCGTCCTGTGTCTTCCTTGACCGATAGGAGCGTGAATGTCTTGTCAGTTGTGCCTTTCAAACAACACCCAGTTTCCAGCTTTGTCAGTATACCTGCTGCTCATTTTCTTTCAATTTTTAAATTACATCCATGTTCAAAATGTCATTTTATCTTATTGTGTTCCATGTTTTGCAATATTTGAAATCTTCTGTGTTCTTGTTTGTGATGTCAGGACTTGGGACTATCCACTGCACGAGGCAGGGGGCGCTGTAAGAACCCATCTTGTGACTACATATATAAGAACAGGCACAAGCCTGCGGTGTGCCCAAAATGTGGTTGCGAGCTGACCCAGAAAAATGCAAAAGCTTCCAAGGTAAGAGAAGCGTATTTCCTCCATATGTGGAGATAGTGCAGATACTGTAGGATTAGTTTTAAGCTGACCTTTTGATCCTTTTTTATGAGCCTCAGCGCAACCATAGACTCTCTACTGAAGACGTGACTTTGATGTGTCAATGTCTTTGATGTTTTCTCTCCAAGGCTTTCAAACAAGCACAACTAATGTCATCTTATTCATATATTGTGTTTGTTTTAACTATATTTTTTACTCTTAGAATTTTGTTCATCTTACCTGAAGTGCCAGTGCTTGTCTTTACTTTAGTCTTTATTTAACTAATCATATCTACAAGGAAGTAATCCAATCTTGAAACAATTCATAAACAAACGCATACATACAAATCCTGCCCGTTTTCTATATAACCATGATTCTTCATACTTTAAAACTTTCTTTTATATAATTAAATGTGGATAAACAGTTTTATTCATTTAAATGATATACCTCATTAATTAAACACACAAGTTCTTTGTTTCTGATCTCTCAGTCTGAGGCTTTACTGGATCCATATCAGGCCCTGAGTCCCGCTCAGAGGGACACCCAGCGCCAGAGTACAGTGCAGCTACTTCGCTGTTCCCTGCAGATTCCTGAGAGCGAGACTGAGCTTCAGGAGACACTTTCCCTCATCCAGGAGCTTAACAATCTTAAAATAGTCCTTGTTCAAGCGGGTGACCAGGAGCAGGAAAACGGCACTGAGACTGAGACCTTGGTTGAGTCTGGATGGCCTCAGTTCTATGAATCAGCAGCTACTCACTGTGGCTTGTGTAGCTACCCTCTGTTTAAAGGAGGGCAGAGGTGAGAGGGTTACAAGTCTTGATTATTGACCTTTTGGCTCCCTGGTTTATTATTTTTATATATATTACGTAGTCAGTCCCGGTATGTAGAATATTTTTTTTTCTGTTTTGTGCGTCTGTGCTCATTCTTGTATGTCCTAGTACTGTTGCAGGACAGGAGGACTGCTGGCTGCTGACTGAGACATTGATGCAGACAGCTTCTATTCAACTCAAGGTCTGCCTCAACACTAAGTGCTTGGCCCTGCACAGCTTCACCGACCTGCATCCAGGTAGACTGAGCCACTAACTGTCATTTGTTATCTTTGATGTATGACTCTTAGAAGGAACAGCATAATAAATGTACTATTTGTTTGTGACCGCCTGTGTCAGATCTCCAGTTTAACTTCATGTTGCTTCGTATAAGATATTAGACATTATTTTTCCATTTATATTTTCCAGGCTGGCTGAACACAATCCATACGTCCCACTCTTGTAAATGTAATATGACATGAATCCCTTTAATTTAATTGATTTAAATTTGACACAACATTCACTTGGACTGAGATGAACTGAGTCGGTTCACCCAGACAAATGTACGGTTTTATTTACATTTTGTCTTTGCAAAACGTGTCTCTATTTACACATTTGAACAGATGTTATTTTAGTTGTGCATCTGTCCAACTGTATCCTGCAGCATTTTGGTCTGTAAACAAATAATAAATACCCCTTGTAAATAAAAAGGGAACTGAGCTGAGAGCTTTAAGACTAATTCACACTTGTACATTTGGCTAAGAGGATAAAATGATGAAGTGATGACATTCTGTATCATGAAAGTCAGGTATTTCAAATTCTGTAACCAGATTTGTTT
>JAOXYM010000007.1:22762435-22778771 GCA_028567055.1 Leptatherina wallacei | reverse complement strand
ACACACACACACACACACACACACACACACACACACACACACACACACACACACACACACACACACACACAGTAAGAAAAAGGTAACTAAATTATTTTCAGAAAAAAAAACAACCTTACAGGAGTTTTAGTGTTAAACTTTTGAACCGCATGCTCTCTCTATATGATGCTAAAGGTACAGTTACAGCCAGGTATGCTTTTTCAATCAAGTTGTACTTACGTGGGTCTTATTCCAAAACACTGATACCAGATGATTCTTGGAGCAGGATAACCAAATGATGTGCAAGTCAGTGTGGTCACATTTTCCCACCTCACAACAGCAACAGGTCTCTCTACCAGAAGGAGAAAAAAAAAAAAAGAAAGAAAAATAACAACTCAGCTTGGATAAATTGGCAGAACAACCCCACTAAACCCATGAAACCACTCACACTCAGAGAATTTAGAGTGGCCAGTTAACCTAACGTGCATGTTTTGACCTGGAGAGAACCAACGTATACATGGGGAGAACATGCAAACTCCAGTGACCTCCTTGCTGTGAGGCCACAATGCTAACCACTACACCACCATGCAGCCTCTTTTTATGAAAATCGGGGGGGGCATAAACATACAGTGGGATGGTGCTTTTGTCCGGGGTCACTTACGATACATTTGGACTTGAAATGTGATGGATGCATTGGCCAAGTTGCTTCTGGCATAGAATGTGTACTGGCCCTGCTCCTGGACGTTCATTCGCTTCAGCTGCAGGGTGGCATAGTACCTAAAAAACACAACAACAAAAAAAGAAAGAGGAATGTCTACGGAGTCAGAAGTGACTAATTCTGTGGTTTGATTGCAGACAGTTTCTATGTATCACCGTCTTGTATGTTGCCAAATTAAAAACAGAATAATATTCTTCCCTATGTCAGTCTCATGACCTTACTGGAGATTGAACTGACCTTGATGTTCCTGGTCAAATTCACCCAAAAATGCACTGACAGCATTTAAAAAAAAAAAATCCAGAGCAGCTTCCCTTTCCCGTAGTAGACTTATCTGTTTTTACTTCCTTTATTATGCTGCTGAGAGCCTAAAGTCGTCCTTTGGTTGGTCTACTACTGCACCTGTTGTTGTATTGGATGAACTTCTTCTCCTGAGTGGATGTGTTGGGAGATGTTGGGGTGTGCCATCTGTGCTCTGTAATTTGAGGGTAGGCTTCAATGAGCACACTGAGCTCCAGATCATCTCCCTCATTCACCTCAACTGAAAGACCCTGGTAGGCCAGTTTAGGTGACAGCTGGGGTGACAGCCTAATGTAGGGCTTATCTGTTTAGAAGAATGAAAACACATGCTGTGAGTCTGTCCTGATTAATCAGCAATTGATGCAATAACTGCTCCGAGATTTTCTGTCAAACATGGCTTTTGTGGCGGGTTTGTTGTGACTTACCCACAACCAGCAGGTATGTGGTTGAACTGTTCACTCCGGCTTCGTTAGTTCCGATACAGGTGATGTTTCCCGTGTCTGCGAGGTCCACAGCAGCAATGGTCAGTATGCTCTGTATGTCCAGGCGGTTCTCTCCACTGGAGCGAACCTTCTCCTCTATCGTTGGTTTCTGAGCACAGGAAGATGAAATATAAGCAAAAATTCAGATGACTGTCAGATTCAAGTTTGGAAAATGTCTCATACTGACCGATTTGGTGGTATATTTCCATGTGACATTGTAGTTAAAGTTGGGATTGTGTGTTGTGCAGCGAATTTTAATTTCTTCCCCAACGACGCGCACAAACTCATCAGTCTCCAAGAAGACATAGGGAGGGAAACGAAGCTCTATAGCAAGAAAAAAACACACATGTTAAAAGATAAGGTAGAGGTGCAGATCTTTAAATAACCGTATGAAATTTTTGAATCAAGTGTTCTCACTCTGAATGACATTGATGGAAAAAGCCTTGGAGATCCTCTCCACCCCATTGACCCTGGCTGTGCAGACGTAGTCAGCATTGAAGCTGGGGTGGAGACTGTGGATAAGGATGCCGCGGTGCCTGTAGATGGTGAAGTTCATTCCTGGTGGCACAGTGGTGCCATTGTCCATGCGAAGGCCCAGGTCTGTGGCTGAGGGGTTGGTCAGCAGGCAGGGCAGCAGGTAGTCTTCACCCTCCTTCTTCACCACACGCAGGGATGTGCTGCTAGTCCAGAACACACGATGTGGATCTAAATGAGGGAGAATAAGTTAAACAAATGGCTGAAGTGAGACACAGGAAAACATATCAACTATCGTCAGTCATCCATCCAAGGACTTGTACACTTCTGAGTAGTCTCATTTAGCAAAACTCACCTTTTACATACACGTGCACTGAGGAAGTCAGATTACGATATTGGGAGCCAGCTGTGTAAATGCACTTGTAGGTTCCAGTGAACTCTGCAGAAGGACGGTTGACCTTTATGGTGCGGATATTCCCACTGCCCTTGGACACATATCGTCTGTGTTTGGGCAGCCTGGTTTGCCAGTTTACAGGCCCGTTACCCTCACACCTCAGATCCAGGGGGCTCCCGGGAGTAACCACTACTTCAGAACTTCCCACCACCTTAGAGTTGAATTTGATCACAGGGCGCCTCCATTCAGCTTAAAGAAGGACAAAAATATCAAGCAATGAGGATTCTGTAGATGTTTTTTCTGTTTAAGGAGTCTGTTTGAATTAAACTTCTCAATACAGAAGATATTAAAAGTAATTATGGAAGGTTTACGGTCTGTACTGTCATATCTTTGTATTAAAACATCATTATCTAAGACAATACATACATTTGAGAATTTCAAACACAGAAAAAGAGTAACATGTAAAAGGGACCCCTAACCTCAGGGAAAACCAGTTTTGGTGATGCAGAACAACACTATCTTTGACTTTTAAAAAAAAGTTACTTCTTAATGCTTCTTCTGCACCCCGCTTCTAATGTTTCATGTAAAGGATCTTGAATTGTGTTGTACATGAAATGTGCTATACAATAAACTTGCCTTGCCTTGACTTTGACGATGGCCTTAAAGTTTGCGGATTAACTGCCTGAAAGTGTTTTGAACCTAAGGTTTCTGTGGACCAAAGATAATGACACTGGTGCGACTGAAGCTCCTACCCTGTTTACCTGAAGTGTTGCAGTTTCAGAAGAGGCTATAAAAGTTTCAATTTAGGCTTTAGGACAGCATGTTTTGAATCTTGAAGCAGAACTGAGATTCCACATTCAGCATTTTTTTTTCTTTTCACCAAAATGTATCTCAGAGAAACAGGGAATGAAATTTTGTTTTATGGCAATCAGCAGTTCAGTTCTAAACGGTAGCCTTCCCTTATCAAAACATCTAAATGAAAGTTTCATTTAACCTCAAAATGACCCCAATTAAACCTCATAAAGTGATCAAACAGAAAGTAAAGTTCATTCATCAGCCAGAATCAGACCAAACAATACATGTTTTCATGTGTTCCAAATGAAAATGACTGAAAATTGTAATCTGAAGGTCAGTGGGTGACACCCACTTATGTGATCATCAGAGCTGAACTGAAATGTGGAGAAAAGGAGAAAAAAGAGTAAACAACCAAAAAATGGTCCCACAAACATCTCATGATGCTCTTGTCAATTATCATGGTCATTGGACACACAGTAGTGTATCTGATCTCTGCTCACACCATGAGTGTGTGCCATAATATGAGCAATATAACAGTGTGAGTCTTACACACAAGACATTTGACATTTTAAAGAATATTTTTAGAGTATTATATAAGTAATTGGTTCAGTGTGGTGCTGTGAAAAAGTCTAAAAAATGAATTACAATTAAATTTAAGTAACCAAACTTTTTATCCTTTACATTGTCCTGAATTTAATTAATAAATTTAGTTTAATGAAATTTCTGAATTTCAGATTAGGGATTACAGATTTAGATCTACAGTCTGAGACAACAACAAAAAGAAGAAAAACAACAGAAGAACAAAGAACAGAAGGTTCTGTTAGTTTTTACCTGAAGAAGCAGAGGCTATGATCCCCAGCAACAGCGTCAGGTAGGACTGCATCCTGCATCAACTCCAAGCCTGCAGGTTGAAGATAGATACTTGTGTGTGCTACAAAACACTCTTGGTTTGATTTGTAGTGTTGAAGTGAAATGAAAGAAGTGCCTCAGCAACTGGGATATCACTCCATTCCGTCTTACTTCTCTTTTCTCGGTGGTCAGAGCAGCTTGGCTTTGCAGAAAGCATTTCATGACAAACTAAGAAGTGACTACCTCACATTATGCAGCTCAATTGTGAATTATAGAAGGAAGCATTCATTTATTCAAAATGTTCTTACCTGCAGATGTCTTCAGTCTGACAGAAGGGTGTAGTAACTTCCCTGGGTTTGGAAGTTCCCAGCATCCAGAGCTGACACAAGAGTCCCTTCTTCCCTTTCTCTTTGTCTGTCCCTCCCTCCTGCTTGTTAACAGTGTCCTCGCCACAGAAGTCACACAGCAAACATCAGAAAGCAAGTGGTGGAGGGTGGAGGGAGTGTGTGTGAGTAAGGAAAGGAGGCGGTTCAGCATATCACGCTCAACAAATTAATGAGCCAGTGTAATTTGCCACAGAAGGGCACTGTACTCCCAAGACATCCAGAGAGGTGAGACTAATCACCTGCATCACTGCTGAGCTGTGGCTGCCAGGGCTTTTCGAGCCAGGGAAATGTGGACAGGTGGAAGAGGGAAGGAGAGCCTTGGAAAAATCTGACAAAGAATTATGAGAGGGATGTGAAAAATGTCTTAATGGATATATGCCAACTATGATCTGTGATGGGTAGGATCTCGAGCAAGTCAAAGACTTTTTAAAAGCTAAGCTTTTTAATCTGCTTAAACATCAGAAAAAGCAGCAGTGCAAAACGTCGAGCCCCAAAATGAAGACTCCACATATCCCCAAACTATTGTGATAATACACATTTATTGACACATTTACAGCATATAAAATGACATTTATAAAAATACATTTGTAAACGTTAAGAAGAGCTTTGGTACCATAGCTTGTGACACAGTGATCTTGTGCATTTTACATTGAGTCCTACAGGAAATAAAAGTGTTGTTTTAGATGAGAGATGAAATACAATATAAGTGAACTTTAACCAAGCAAGAAGAATAAAAGCAACCCCTTTTTCAAACACGTCTACATATGGCTGTCAGGATTCTTAAGTTCAGTAGCCCTTCATATGTGGCTGCAAGACAAAAGTCTGTCAATACAAAGGCACTCATGTGTGCCATCTTGTGCTAAGGCAGTGATATGCTGCATTAATAATCTTCACTTGAGAGTCACCTGTCTTCACAGAAATGCATCATATAATCAATGTAACACTCCTATATTTATGCTTTAGTGGCTCTATGTTGTACCTTTCTATCTTTCACCGAGTGTAACAATATATCTTTAACATGGATATCCACATTTTCACTAAATAAAGTGCAAATCCGGCACAGAACTATGAATTAAGCCTACACAAAAGAAGAACTAAATTCAAGATGCAATTCAAAATTCACAAATGAAAAAAAAAAAGTGGTTTATGAATCTACAAGTGAAGTAAAGTAAAACAGTGCACATTGAATCTGTCTGCATTTAGGTGCTAGAAATTACATTTAACAAACATATAAAACAGTTAACAAGGCTGTTAATAGTACCCAATGTAAGTACCCAGGGAAATATGAACGTTTTATTCATTTACAAACTTTCTATATATGATCTTTGTTATAATTTTTTCTCATTTCTTTTGTTTAAATGTGTCAATGGTTTGTCTTTTATGTTGTTTTATATAACAAAGATAAAAAAATGTTTAAAAAAAACAAAACAAAAAAAACAACAACCATAAACTAACCCGCTTCTCAAAAAATCTAACCTGTTCGTTGCAAAAGTTGGATTTCACTTGCAACAGCAAAAAAAGGCATATGGTTAGATTCATCTATATAATCACTATTATATGTCATAAGGCCTCTGGATAAAAATAGAAAATACAGTAAACATGTCACTGCGTAGAACACACTGATCATAGTGCGAGGGGAGTACCGTATTTATATCATGGCAAACTTTCAAAAATGTCAGACAGATGGCACCACATTTATTATTTGCATTCATTGGTAGTTAAACAGAAATTCAAATGGGCCAAAACTTATTGACTGCTACGTCAAAATACAGAAATTACCTTCTGAGTCTCAGTTTTGCTACATTAAAGTTTAGTTGTGTTCCCTTTTCAGCCTAAGAAAGGGGCTCTGTTTTCTCAGGGTTCCTACATGTGGCTACAGGAAGCTGTCTTCTACCTCTGGCGTCCCCGAGGAGCCCAATAGTGCGTCTCTCTCGCTGGTCTCTTCCAGCCGGTCCTCCTCTGGAAGAGTGTCAGCTGTGTCTTGGGATATGGAGTCACTCTCCTCCTCCAGAGCCAGAGAGCTGAAGGCGGGAAAACAGATGGATTTGCTGTCATGTTGGTTTTTTTAATTACAATATTCTGATATATGTTACTTTTTACTTTTTATATGATGAAAACCAGCATCCATTAAAATATTCAAAAAGAAACAATAGCTGCTGATCAGCTCTAGCTCCAGAGATTATAAACATTTTATATCTCTGGTACATGGTTGTTATATTTTAAGATCATTCTGCTGGATAAAGGAGATCATCATAAATAATAGTCAGTGTTCCTGGGCAAACTGTTTGTCTATGTAAAGGGGACCAAAGACATTAAACCCAAGCCACAATGTTAAAGGAACAACTCATGAGCCATGTATAATCAAAAGGACTGCCTCACTGCCAAAACTCTAAACACAAGAATGGACCTTGCATCCCTCACAAACTCAGTGACACATCTTTCACTACAAAAACAAGAACTCTGATAAAGTTAATGTGGAATTGTAAAACATAAATATTTCTGATTATAGATGAGATTAAATTGATGTATTTATCACTTAAAGTTGTTGCTTGGCAACATGTTTATGTAAGCTATAAAAACACATATCACATGTCCACATAATACAACTACTGTCTCAGCTCAACATCTGGATGAGTGGGTGTGTGGTGGAAAAAAATGCTCTTGTTAAGTAAATACTGTCGATATTGGTGTCCCTTGCCGCCTGTGCTTTTGGCACACATCTGCACAGCTTATGCTCCGTACCTTACAGGACTTTCTGATGGCTCGTCAGTGAAAACCTCGTCTGGCTTTGGGTCTGGGATGGGAATGATGTACTCGTTGTAAGAAATGATGACTTCCTGCGTGTTGACCTCTTGCCTGTGGTCTCCAGGTCTTGGGTTCTGGTTAAAAGAGCCCAGGGGGGTGGAGGAGATGGTGATGGGAGCTGGAGACCCAAAGGCTGGGTTGGCAATTGGAAAAGGTGAGGACAGCCGGGGTTTGGTGCGGACAACGGCGGGATGTTCACTCTTCAGGAAGTCATCATTCACCTGGTTGTATCTCTGTTTTCAAGAAACAATAGTTTGATGATCAGGATGTATGGGACATTGATGGACTATTTAGATGGGATAGTACAAGAAAACGGTTTTGAGTTTTGGTGCAATTTTCCTTTCGTCTGTGTTTATATAAATTCCGATTTCAATCAAATCTGACTTTATCTTTCATCAAATGTCCTCTACATTCATGTATACAACACAAAAATAGTTTTGCAGGTGTCCTCTTGAGAATTTTTGCTAATTTTGCATCCAACAAAACACTGTCTTAAGATATCATGCCCCTTCCTCATGAATATAAAAGTCAAACAAATATTCTGGAAGAGCTAATCCAGAATATAGCATGGTTCTTGCTTTGTTGCCATCAGAGTTGATCAAGTAGAAGAGAATTTTGAACAAACCTCCTGACCTTTTCATTTCACAAGAACAAAATGGATTTCTGTGTATCATACCATACAAAATGTTTTATATGTTTAGACATACCGTCTTAATATAAAAGAAAACAAACTTCTAGTTGTGCATAAATGTAAGACCTCTCTGCAGGCTTTAACAGAATCAGTCATGTAATTCTACTTTCGCACCCTGAGCAGCGTTCAGGCCTCAGTTCCTGTTATTGGCTTACTTTCTGCCCGATGGGTAAAACTTTCACACTTTCTATTTATAACTTTGAATCTGATTAAGTCAACATTAAATATCCGTCCAGGATCAGTTTTCATTTATACTGTGCATGCCTCCACTCTGGTCTAACATTCGATGATGCAATATGGTTTATTCTATGCTGATGACACACAGATTTACATATCTGTTTCTGCCAGCTACCTTATCCCTGTGGATGATCTCATCAAGTAGATTACCAATATAAACTATAAAACATCTAATGTCCAATGACACTATAAAGACAATATAACATATTGTATGAGTATATCCCAAAGCTTAGAGACATCAGATTGTTCTTTGATGACTTCTTTGTTGTTTAAACCTGTGACTTTGGAATTTGAACTTTCGAAAACAAATGTAGTTGTACATGCTTTCAATACAAGTTGATCATTATATATATATTGATTGTTGTTTTAGTCAATTTCCATGCAGCAAGTTTGTTCCTGGTGTAAAGGAAATGTTTATAAAGAAACTTGACTAAACTGACATAATCATACAATATTCTATTGCATCATCATATTTTATCTCTGAATATTGGTGAAGTTAAAAGAAAGTTTGATCAAATTAACTCAAAATTGCATTAAGCACAAATTAGTTACCTTCTTATAGCTGTCCGTCAGCATGTTTCCCACTGTGTGGACCAGGAGTGAGAACTCGGGCCTCTTCTCGAACTTTTCATCCCAGCACTTCTTCATGATTTCATAGCTGTAATATTAGCAACACAAAATGAGTTAATCTTTTATTGTTTGTCTCAGGTAGGGAAGTTCTTGTGAAGGTAACAAAATAACAAGGTGGCAGGGAGACTCACACTTCGTCTGAGGCATGGGTGGGTTTGGCCATTCGGTAGCCTCTCTTCAAAGCGCTGTAAAATAATTCATTCATGGGTAAATCTGGGTACGGAGTTCCTCCTGCAAAGAAAGTTTCAGATTATTTAAAAGCTAATCTAAAAATCAGACATCCTGCACAGGCTGGAAAGTCAGGTTACAATCTAAAACGAATCTGATCTTGTCTAATTTAATAATTTGAAATCACAGATTAACATTAGGCTGCAATGTTTCCCATTTTATTATTTCTCTTTCAACAGGAACACTAGCTTATTATTTCAGCGATATTTGTTGTACAATGAAGTCGGTTTCCTGACACAGATACGAAAGAAAAATAAACCAAAAAAAATCCCAAAAAGTCTGATTCAGCACAGAGAATCTTTATTTGTTGCTTACAGAAGCTAGATTGTGATTTTGTTTTTCACCACTCAGGCTTATGCTGCATATTCTACAAACTGTCTCCTTTGTTTTCACGGTTGCTTCAAAAATTCATGGGAAGAGTGCATTAAAAAAAAGCTCACAATACCCTGAGCAAGGAAATGCTGATTTCAAAGCCTGACTGTGGATAACAGCATTTTGACCTCATATGAGTCTTCAAACAAATTGGTATGTACTTGCAGTCAGACATGGAATTTCAAATTTTCCACAGTTTTGCATACTCAAGCTTCCAGGCGGAGTGTAGGAGGGTTTGTGCAACTTCAAGAGCTGATATGGATAAATCTAGGTACTTAGTTACAGAGGATGAGTCCCCTGCACCGGATGCATGCATCGCTGCTGATTTAGGGATAGTTTCTTTATGTGCATGAGTGTGTGTCATTCTTAAACTGACCCAGTGTGAAAATTTCCCAAAGAAGAATGCCGTATGACCACACATCGCTAAGGGTGGTGTACAAATTGTGGAAAATACTTTCTGGTGCCATCCACTTCAGGGGGAGGAAGGTCTGAATGAGAGGAAACACACTTCATCTTAGATAATACAAGGCTTTTTTTAAAAAAACATCACACAGTCAGCAGGGTTGAAAGAGAGAAGCTTGCAGTTATTTGCAGCCCCTGCAGATCCCCTTAGATCCTTTCTACATTCATAGTTTAGTATTAAAGTTATACTTATTACACTACATTCAATACTTTTCCACTTACACTGCCTTTGGAGATGTAGTTGGAATCATGCATGATGTCTCTGGCCAGGCCGAAGTCACAAATCTTTACCAGCTTGCCTTCACAGATCAGCACGTTCCTGGCAGCCAGGTCACGGTGGACGCACTGCAAAGGAAACATCAAATCAAATCAAATCAAATTAAATTAAATCGTATCTGTAATCAAATGAAAGCAGATCATGCTTCAGACATCAATCACATCTCATTTGCTCAAAATAAGTTCATGTAAAATCTTGAGTCAGCAGCAACATAGTTTGAAACACTATATGGAGCAAAGTCCTACATTCTTAGAAGCGAGGAACTCCATCCCCTTCGCCACCTGGTAGCTGAAGCCCAAGAGATCATCGTAGGTGAGACTGGGAGACTCACTGATCACCAGATCCAATCTGGTGGCATCTGGATAAGAAAAGGAGAGGAAAAGAAGGTGATGAGCATCTTGTGAATGGAGACTTTCTGCCATTGTAATCAGGTTGTAATCCTTTGACTGCAGCTGCATCACTGTCAGAGCATTTCATTTGGTGGCTTTTGAGAAAAAAAAGATGAATTCACCGATATATGATACCATTAAATCTGTTAAAGAATTTCAAGTTAATTCATCCATAAATATAGAAATTCCTTTACTGGAAAGACTCACATCAGATCCATTCATTCAGTTATTCTCTGTTCCCTGTGTTCATCATGCTTTATTCATCATGCTTGTGTACCCTTACAAAACTGGAAATTATTTTCAATACTCTACAAAACCATCTTAACAAAAGCATAAATCCATCCGGCTCAAATCAAACCTTGCTCCTGATAGAGGTCCTGCTGGTAGGGAGACTCGTATGGAGAAGGCTGGATGTCTGCATATTTGATGGTGTCTATCTGCTCCTGCATGGGCACATAGATTGACGGCTCATCTTTGCTCATGTCCATGTATCCTCCATCACTCTCACTTCCAAAGGACACATAGCTGGAAAGACAAATTGGGTTTCAAATATAAAATACAAAAAGAAATAAAAAATCCCATCTGACCTAAATCTAAATGTGTCTTAGAAAGTCCCTCATCACATGACACATCTGTAACAATCTCCCTCATGGGATCAGGGAAGTATATCAATTGCAGCCATCTCTTTGAACACAATGGATTTCAACAGAAGACCCCCTACATTTTATAAAATGCTCCTTTGTCCAGCTCTGAATGCATTTTCTCTGCTCTTCTCACCCTTTCCGCTGGCTAAGAGGGGTGCTTCCTCTTGAAATGAGGCAGCCGTCATCTTGGTTCTTCTCAGCGTAGTACTGCAGGAAGGTGTGCTTGTTCCTGTGCAGATAGTCCACCAGGTCACCATAGCGACAGTACTCTGTCACCAGGTAAAGAGGGCCTGAGAAGCAATAAGAGAAAAATATATGAAAGGATATAAGAGCAAACCTGATTTTTTAAATAAAACAGTACACATGAGGAACACAAATACTGTGGCAGTCAAAAATATGAGCACGCCCACTCAGGCAGTTACTTATCTGCTTCACATAACTTAAATCCTATTGAGAACTTGTGGGTCCTTCTCAAATGTTCACACTGAGGGAAAACATCAGCTTTAGGGAGGCTGTAGTTGCCTGTCTCAGTGAAACTGCTCCTGAACAGACAAGAAACTAACTGAAAAAAGACTGGCTATACTGGTCAGTAATAATTTATAAAAAGCCAAAAATATTCTTTTGTCACTTATTTGTTCTCACTCTAAGAACTGAGAAAAGCTAAATAACTCTCTACAATAATGGATGTGCAATAACTGCAAATAATCTATTCCACAGAACTTACTATGGACCCTGCTTTTGTTCATCAAACTTCCAGGTTTGATGTTTCATAACATTTTAGACAGACAGATAATGGTATATTTGTTCTATAATGAAATGAAACCAGAGGAAAGTCTTGTAATTGAACACACAGGGAGCAGCTTCCCAGAGTTTACCTCTGTGATGCTGCGCATTGGCACACCATCTCTGAGGCCACGTGATTTTTCCTTTTTTTATTTTTATCATTTACAAGAAATCATTAGTGTCTTGTTTACACTATTATCCAATCAGTGCAAACAATGTTTGTTGTTGACTTGGATGAGGAAAACAAGAAAATCTTTATTTAATATATGGGCACTTGATCCAAACACAATAAAACATATTTGAACAAGTATCTAACAAACTTAGATAATGAGCGGTATTTCTTTTACCAAAGTATGACTAACTGAATGAAAGAACAGTAACATTAACGGACTAATCTTTACAAAAATACTTCTGTTGTCAAAACCTGTAATAAGATGCTGCAAAATGTGTTGCATGTTCAGAGTTAAAGCAAAAAGTATAGAGACTAGTCATGTGCATTAACACAGTGGTGCTCACCATGTTTGGTGCAAGCTCCAAGCAAGTTGACGATGTTGAGGTGAGGACCCAGGTGACTCATGATCTTCAGCTCTGACATCAGTGCCTGAGTCTCACTCCTCCTGGCTGATGCTACATGAGAAAGGGAGAGAGAGGAATAGAAAGATGCATGAGAAAGATATGAGAACAGGAGGACGAAGAGCACCGAGAGTAGGACACACAGTGTTTTTGCCAAACAGCTCAAAGACCTGTGAGCTGAAACTTGAATCAGGCTGGCAACCCAACTAAAACTCAGCAGGCTGCTACTCTCTCTGAGCTCACAGGAACATGGGACTGGTGTCACAATATTTGACAGCTGATGCAGAGGGGGTCGCCTGTTGTTCACACAAAGCATGCACACGGCTGTTTTCTGTGTTTTTTCTCTTTGTGTATCTTACATTTCAGCATTTTCACTGCCACTTTTGTGCTGGACTGAGAATGTGTGAGACCATATGCAGTTGCCTCGACCACCCTGCCAAATGCTCCCGATCCAAGAGTGCGACCTGAAACACAAAGAAGGGCTCAGTAGGACAGAGTGTGAATGGAGCACACATTAGACCTGAAAAGGAAAGACGAACACTTCTCTTCATTATAATATTGGAGTGAGCAATTTTTTTACTGTATACCGAAAGAAAGTATGATTTTTAACTTGTTCATTTCGGATTTTAAAGATGGTCAGGATCAATCGTTTTGAGTAGAGAGGAGGTGGCTTGGCGGTCCTCTTTGCAGGATGGCAGTTTATAAATGGCAGAAAATCTGTTGTAAAAAATTCAAAAGGAGTTTAAACGTGAAAAGGGATTGAAGCCAATGAGACAAATCTAACAAACTCATTTAGTATTCTGGCGTTTGCTGCACCCAGACAACCCAAACCACCCACAGCACTAAACCCTCCAGGTTGTACCTCCGCTTCAAACCGTCTATTCTAAACTGAGGAACAAACACATGACTAACAGCCCATTTACACTGAAAAAACACCACAAATTTTTTGTGGAAACTAGATAAAAATACAATAAAAGATTACAAAATTTTAACATAGGATCTAACTAAAAAAAAAAAAGAAATGACTGATGTATAAATGTAATTAATAAATCAAGAAACAATAACCAACATTCAAAGATTTATGTGTACATTTGGAACTTTTTTTAATGGTATGTTTTTTAATCTGTATTTTGTCACTGTTGTTGATATATTTAAAATCAAATTATTTTTGTCCCAATACAGAGGCACGCAAAATGCACAACTGCTCTATGCAGGTAAATGATAATCTTATGGACTAAGGAAAATAAAAAAAATATTTTGCAATCTTGCTCCTGTTTTATCTGAATCAATCATTTCCACATTCAGGATGATAAGCAGCCGCTGTGAGCTCATCGCTGCTGAATGTTGGCAGCAAGTTGGAGGAATCATAATATGAATAAATCTTTTTCATCTCATCCAACCTTTCCTAGTCAGCATTGCAGAAACATTTGCAAACCACCATAATATTGTTTCCAAGGCTCATTTAGGAGAGCCTTGCTCAACTAATCAATGTGAAAACTGGCAAAACAGGTTTAATTTCTAGCATATGTCTCTGGTTTCTCACTGACTCCCACACTTCCCCACGTGATCATTCATCTGTTATTTGCATGTGAACTCACCCAGCACCAGGTTGTCTCGGGGCATCTCCCAGGCCAGGTCATACGGCAGGTGTATGGGGTCCACGTAGATGTACTCATGTCCGTCCTGGCTCACAGATTCTATCACTTTCCATCTGATTTCATAGCGAGGTTTCTGATAAGCAGTTGCAGACAAAAACCATGAGAAAAAAACAACAATAAAAACTGATTTTCATTTAACATACAGTATCTGTAGTCAAACTTCAGCGTTTGCCTCACCTTCCTCCATACAGCTATGAGGATGATGATAGACATGATGAAGATGACCACTAGGGCTAGAACAGCAGCCAATACTGCCACCTGGGAGAACAGATCTGTAACAGGCACAGCGACAGAGAGCATCAGCCACAGTACAGACGAGACCGATATTTCAAACTGATAACACTTAATTAAATTGTCTCAAATTACCAACAGACTAAAACATTCATCTGTAAATTCGTTACCAATGATTGTTTGTTGACATTCATCTTCTGAATTCGGATTAAGTCATATTTTGTCTCGTCATCAAAACCTAATCTTGTGTTGGTATAGTTCAACCCAAAGATTTATTATTTATATTACCAATATTTTTCACTTATCAAACAGTACAGTGATTTAATGTACATTTATACATTTAAAAAAAAGTAAACACAATATTTAATCAACATCAACTGTACCCAGACATGCTTTTGAAGTCATACTGAAAACTAAATAAAAATAGATAAATAAATACATAAATAATTAAATGAATTTTAAGGTAACACCTACTGCTGGACACCAGTTTGACGTCTCTTTTGTCCACCAGTCCCGCTTGGTTGGTGGTTTCACAGCGAACTGTGACCTGCTGAGGCTTGTGGAAGGTCAGCTGACTGCGCACCTGGCTGATTTTCCGCGTCTCACTGTAGCTCACGGTGGTCTGGATGCTCAGCTCTTCTGGCTGCGGTATCAACAGCTGCCATACCGCCGTCTGGTTGCGACACCTGCATCAGGAAATCGGATCAATGAGGAGAGTGTGGAGTGTGAAGTCAAAAGATGCTCTGAAATGGAAAGCGATATAAATATGTGAGTATGGTCAGACCCCTAGTGACGAACAGTGTGACTTACTTGAGCATGCTGTCACAACTGTACCACTGTATGATTGGGGTTGGGACCCCCTCTGCTACGCAGGTCACCAAGTGGCTCTTCCCTGGGAGATGGTGGTCTGTAAGGTCTTTAATCTGGGAGGGAACTACACATGCAGGGGGATGAAGAGATCCATCAACAATACATTAGCACAAACAGCACAAAAACACTCTGAAAACCAGGATGATTATAAGTTTCCCAAAACATCCCCTCACCTTTGACTTCCAGGTCAAAGAACACTTGTTTTGAGTCGTCACCATTGGTAACAAGAGCAGCGTAGAGGCCCTTCTGCTCCGACCTCACCCTCACCAATGTCAGAATGGTGACATATCTGAGAAAGAAGAAATATCATCAATATTCAAGACATGTCAATTATTTCTGTGGACAAATTAAAGCAATTCAAACCAGGATTTTTGTTCCTGCTTTATGTTCCCAGAGCCTGATAGCTTCAAAACTGTTGGAATTTCAAGAATCTGAAGGAAATCTGTATAACTTGGAGGTGGACACTTTAGTTTTACTCCAAATTCACTTTTGCATTAACTTGTCCTACTGATGACTTGTCCAGGATGTCCTTGTAAAAAATATAAGACTTTAATCTCAGTTTAATTCATCCTGGATTAATAGAAACATCTAAATACACTATGACTAAACTGTGAATGATTATCAGGAGTCTTTGGATTTGACGTGATCTCATTTAAAGAACAGCAACTTTTCCACATGATCCAGTCTAGTTTGGCCTGTGCAAAATAAATTGTGATTTATCTTCTTTACATTTGTGGACATGAAAACTGTTTTCTAAAAGCAAATACTGGTGGGGTAAAGTTAAGAAAAGTCTTTGGTTTGTCCTTAAAGGCCATATTTTGGATTCAGATATTATGTCTTCCAAGATTGTGCTTGTTTGTTTTTTTTTGTTCTCTTTTGTTCTCTTTTTGTGTTTTTTTTTTGCTTGTTTTTTTTCCCTGCACTTATTGTATTGAGTGAATTGCCTCATCAGATGCTCTCATAAATGGGTTGCCTGTGTCATACGTTCTCGAAATAAAAATAAAATGAAATGAAAAATGAACAATGAGTTATTTAATGAGGAAATACAGCATTTAGATGGAGGAAGAAATTTTGCATGACTTGTGTTTAAAATCTGAGGCCTGTGGTCAATA
>JAOXYM010000007.1:22733270-22762335 GCA_028567055.1 Leptatherina wallacei | reverse complement strand
ATGAGGAAATACAGCATTTAGATGGAGGAAGAAATTTTGCATGACTTGTGTTTAAAATCTGAGGCCTGTGGTCAATATTTCACTTAGATTGTTTAGATGTTTAACTTGTGTTAAAAGATGTGAAAACAAAACTTTGCAATTAACCTAAATGAGTTGTGACAGGGATTTTGTGTTTATAGGTCCTGGGCGATGAAAGATGTAGTCCTTCCCTCTGGAGAGTATTGTGTTTCTGCTGAGGCCTCATCTTGTGGTGACTGACAGGAAGTAGATGCTTCTAGAAGTGGCCAAAATATCACAGATCTTGCACCAATTGTTTAAATGTAATGAGGCCTATAACATACACAGTGGCTTTGATGTACGTGGTGTATGCTTAAGATCACTGACAGCTGCACACTAAGGCTGGATATTCTACCTAATTTCATGCTCTTGTCTGGTGATGGTTTTATCCCCCTTAATGGTGGCGCCATCTTTGGTCCAGAGAACCTTGGGGGGAGGGTAGGCTTCAAACTCCACTCGCAACTCGACGGTCTCTTGAAGTCTGACTGAAATGTTTTGCTGCTGGGCTGGCTTCACTTCCACAAAACCTTGTTCTGGAGAAAAACACAATGTCAGCAACACAATGTAGAATACATCTAATATACATAAGACACTAATTCTGATAATGCAAGTCTGCAAGAATCAATTTCTTCGGCTGCTTGGAAAAAACTCAATTAATCTTTTGGTACTAAGTCGTAATGTAGTGTCTTACTGCCTATTAATTAAAGCTGTTAGCAAAATGTTGCAGTAGCATTTGTTTAGAGTCCTGATTCTATCTGGCTCCTGCGACTCTATATCGTGGTCAGTGACGTTGTTAATGTAAGACTGTTACAGCTGAGAGAAACTAACAGTAACCTAAAAAAATGACAAAGTTGCACATTTCTGGATAACTGTTCGTAATATTGCTGCTCATTGTTGATGTTCCACAGCCAGACAGTGTGTCTCTTTTCCACTGACATGTCCAGTTTGCACCTATAAAAACTGTCCTGCGCTCCTGTCTATAGTGAACATGGAGGTTCATGTTATTCATTGGTTTTATAAACATAACACACCTCGCTGCAGACAGAGTAAGCATTCACAGACCCAACCTGCCTGCAGGGATGGTCAAGAGACAGAGCATGGAAGAATAGTTGAGTATGCTGATTCCTGCTTTTACTGGCTGTCAGTCAGCTGTTGTAAGTTGCCGACTCGCTGCGTGCGCATGTTTAAAGTTAAACCTCCGTTACACAAACACCTATTCATTTGGAGTCTAAATATAAAGTGGCCGGACCCCCTGATTGGAAGCTCTGTCTTTCAAGGTATCACTCAGGACGTCCACACCGTGTCAAAGGATTATTTCACACTTTTAACAGAAATAAATAATCCTGATCTTTATTTCCTTTAAACGTACCCCCCCCCCCACCCCCCCCCCCCCCCCCCCCCTTAACTTGCCAAGGTAGATATAATAAGCAGTCTTCTCTCTGTCAGCAAAGCACAATAATAATCTGTACAGCATCAGTTTGTTTTAGTTTTGTGTGTGTCTAACCGAGCACAGTGATGTTGACGCTGGCAGAGGCCATCTGGTCCTGGACACCCTCGTGGGCATGGCAGACGTAGTTTCCGCTGTGGCCCACCGTGGCACTCGGGAAGATCAGGCAGGAGCGCATGTTCATGTGAGACAGGACGTCAGTCAGAGGCTCAACTTCCTTAAGCTTAAAGAGAGAGGGAAATAGTAACAATAACATATTACTATCATACAGAATGACATCAAAATGAAGTAAATGGACATTTTCACAATGAAACTTGATGGAATGAGTTGTCTATAAACTTTTATCTTCTAATGGATTGGTTCATAAATCCAGCAGATGGCAGCTGATTGGTACTGAACAAATTTCCTTACAGAGATCACATGACCACTTCAACTTATATGATATGTTGCAATTTTCTTCTTAACAGACATAAACTGAGACAGATTTAATGAGCAAGAGTCAAACTGATCCAAATCTAAAGAATTCCTAACTTTTACAATACCTACAATGTGTTTGTGAACAGTTGCACATGTTAATTAAAACTGAGGTGTGTCTCTACATCTTGATTCAATCTGTGCTCGACCATAAGGCTGAAGAGGGATCACAAAGGGGAACCTGAACAAAAGCGCTTGTTCTGCTCCACTCCCACTCACCACGCTGTTGGGAATAATCCATGAAAAAAACACCAGCATCACTCCGTGCACCGTGCAGTTTACAGTCAGCGGCTCACCCTGCTTCAGGACTGTCTTTGAAGCATTGACGTAGGCGTCCATGGCTTCTGGGACTGGTATGAGAAGAAAGTGCGGGGGAAAGAAGGGGGAGATGATGGCAATGCGATTTAACAGGAAAATAGATGGAAAAGTTGACCTCAGTTCTAATTAATCAACAGGTTGTAAAAATAAACCCTGAAAGCTGCATTTGCATCTTATCAGACAGAACTAAACTTCATCTGTGGCTCTTGTAGTTCACTTTCTTTCTCTTGCCACAGATGTTCAAACTATTCTGCCTTTGTTTCTGTGCAACAACTGCACTCTGACAACAACAGTCCAGTTATTTTCATGTTATCTGCTTTCCAATCATCTCACTGTCTGATAAGTCGTCCATCAGAGATTTATAAGGTGACCAATCAGGGAATGAAGTGTAGTTTTGAACTCACAATGCTTTGTTTTTTATTGCTTTTCATAGAATCTAGACTGATTAAATCGAATGGTTTTTAATATGGGCAGAGACTGCATGTGCCTTTGTGTGTGTGTTTTAGGTACTTTCTGAACTTTCAGCACACAGGGGGAGGAATTAGTCATGACCACAGAGTGGTTTCTATTGGCAAACTCTTTGACCTGAACACTCACCAACAATGCTGAAGACGTAGAAAGCCTGAGAGTCTTTCACCTCTCCGTTCAGCTCTCCCCGACAAACGTATGTCCTGTCCTCCACTGGTCCTTTGTACCCTTCACTGGGAATATACAACCCTTTGATGGGCATGTCAGTATCCTTCTCAAACAGGGTGACAGAAATGTTGGGGTTGGTGACCACGCAGGGGATGGTGCTTTCTTCACTGGTCTTTGTTACCATGCCATGGGAGCTCTCTATGAACCACACTTCAGGATCTGGAGCAGGACATGTGACTCATTTCATTACATGTCAGGCAGCATTGAAAAATGACCTGACACTAAATGAGTAAGTTGAATAAAAGGTAAACAAACCAAGCCCCACCTGGGACAAACACGGCCACTTCCTCCGTCTCCCCAGTGTGTCGATCAACACACTGATACACACCGCTGTGCCTCCAAGTCACGTCCCGAAGGCTCAGAACACTAGAAGTGCCCTCATCATCAATGCGGTAGCTTTGAGGATCATTTTGAACTCGTTCCACTTGAAAGTACGGCACGTCGTCCCTCTTAAACTCCCACGTCACACTAGCAGAGCCGGAGCAGTTAAGGGTCACAGAGGAGCCTTGGGCCAGGACAAACTCTTTGTCATCAGGTTGGATCTCCAGGCAGCGCACCTCGGTGCAGAAATACAGCAAAGCTGCAGTTTGCACAACAAGAAACAAGGTCAACATGAGGGGCAAAGACATGGCTCCATGAGGTCAGAGGTTAAATCAACAGTGTTAGTCTGATCCTGCTCTATCTCAGTCTAATTGATGAAGGATGCGAGCTGTTCGGAGCACATGAGTGGGAGGATAAGGATGCCATGTCAATGACATCTGTCCTTTAGATCAAAACACTGTCTTATCTCACAGCCTGGACAGCTAGAATAAAAAGATGCAATATTTATGTACTTTGGTTATTGCTGATATTAATGTCAAACCTTTTTATTTACCCTTTCCCCTGTTAACACAAGTTCTTCCTCCTTAAAAGTCCTACAAATTAAGAAACCCCTTTCAATTATTTTACAGTGGGATGTTTTGTAAAATAAAAAAAAGTCCCAGTTCAGCTGAATCATTTCCTTTTTATTGTAAAATAATCTGCCTAAGCTTGGCATCACAGCATTTGTTTCCTCGCAAAAGACTTTTCTCCCCCATGACATTTTCACTTTTTGTTAGTAGATTGAAACTTAATTCTCACCTGTAATTGTAACGGTCAGCACAGATGCTGTCTCCCTCCTCATAGTGGACACTTTCAGACCCGTTTGTCCTGCAACCAGATGAAATCTCATGTGACATTTTTGAAAACGATCTGCTTCAAACATCGTCTTAGTTCATAGATTTAAAAAAAAAAGCACAGATTGTTATGTTCTCAAGATGTTCAACAGACATCAGTTAAACTGAGCAAAACAACAGGAAGATCTCATTTGAGTTCACTCCAAATGACACATAAGGCCACCAGTCAACTTCTACGCACGAAAGATGAGCTTCATAACATGATGGATTGGCTCCTGCTCTTATGAGCTACAGTGGGTCAGGTTAAGTGAAAAACTTCATTATATTTTAGGTCAGAACAATCGACATTGAATGACAGAAAATGGCATCATGTTTTGCTTGAAGGGAACAAGAAGCAAAAAAGCATTTGGTTTGTTGTCAAGCTGCCTCCTTTCATGGCTCCTGGCTGACACACAGAGTCTGAGGTGCAGATGCAGCTCACTCTGGAGGTATTTGATGCCTCGCTGCACCAGGACAGAGCAACAATGTCTGGCTCTTTTTGTTCCTGGTTCACCAGCATTCTGCCCGCTAACAAACGGGTCACTGTGTGCGGCTTTGCAACACGCTCATTGCCAACAATGCTGCATCCAAGCTATTCTAGAGCCGTGCTGAGCCATTAATTGGTTTTGGTGTAAACAAAAGTGAAAATGAGGGCATTCACATAATCCTCTGCCAGGAATGGACTTGCATCTTTGAAAGGTTGCTATGGTTTCTCAACACTTATCAGATATCATTTTGTACACTGACGCAAATGCAACATCCCAGAATTGATTCGAAAAACCTACTGGGGTTAAAGTTCACCAAAGCTCGCCGTCACCAGCTTTCACTGCTGCTGTCGGTTGCAGCTTCACAGC
The DNA here is from genome assembly GCA_028567055.1 of Leptatherina wallacei. NCBI lineage: Eukaryota > Metazoa > Chordata > Actinopteri > Atheriniformes > Atherinidae > Leptatherina > Leptatherina wallacei. The sequence continues at coordinate 22,757,296 of JAOXYM010000007.1, read as the reverse complement.
CCAGCCGAGGCCAGAGGAGAAGATGGAAGAGAGGAAGGGTGGTTTGTTGTCATGTTTGGGATTGGGGGGTTAAGGCCTGCAGCACGCAGACGTCTGGAAACAGTTAAGGATGGATCACAGGCCTGTACGCAAAAGGGTGGGAAAGAGAAAGAGGGCGGAAGAGCGAGTCTTGGGAAGAGCGAGGGTGGAGGAGGAAGAGAGGGAGTGGGCCGGTGGAAAAATTGTGAAATGTTGCTTAAGAAATCTTGCCCCATTTAAAGATTTTGCTGGATATCGGACTCTAATTTTACAGCTTCTATTTTAAGACTGCTCTATTTTAATGCATGATGTAAAAAAACATTCAAGGTTGAAGATTAATCGGTAGTCAGTTTTCATGAATGAAAAGACGATATCTGCCACCTCCACTTTAATGTCAGCATTCCTGAATTTTCCGTTGGCTGTGCTTTGAGGTGTAAAAGAGATGAAAGACCTGATAAGTGTGGCGGTTCTGTAATAGACCCCGAAGCCACTTACTCAAACCAGATACACGTTGTCTCCCTAAATTAACTGCCTCTGGCACTTCCGCTCCCAAAACGAAAAGCTCGAAGCTCTCCAAAAAGATGACTGGTTCATTTCCTCCCCCGCCTCCTGGTTCTAATAAAAAGAGGTGAAGGAGAGGCAGAGGCATAGATAGAGAGCAAGACAGAGGGAAAGATTTTTCCCCCTTTGTGCAGTAGTTCATACACATGCACACTCAACATACTTTCACTGGCACATAAAGCATATTGAACACACGTATTGTTCACATAGGCACACGCTGCGATGCAACCATAACTGAGACCCCCCCACACACACACATAAACACATCCACGAAAACAGACCCTCTCCCTCCTTTTTCCCTTTTTGTCACTGGCATCTGCGTACAGTTCACGTTCCCACAGTATCACTCTTAAACTTTCCCAGGACCGCTGATACACTTGGGACCCTGCTGGTGATGACGGCAGGAGCGGAGGGGTCACCTCATCCCTGGGGGCCCCAGCAGCAAGCGTCGAGGGCCCCGTCCTCTGAGGAAGCCATATATCAGTGCTCAACTAAAGCTGGTAACCTTGATGTCAGCGATGAGGGCTTTGAGCGACAACAGCCAAACACAGAGACGCCAAAGGCATGTGTCACTTGGCAGCATGAGAGCTAAGAAATCATATTTTAACTGGCTGCTGATTCTGTGTTTGATAAAATAACAAGCTAAGCTGCTGCAGTAAGAGCTACTGCAGGATGTACATTTACATCAAAGATCAAACTGTGATAAAAAAAAAAAATCATTTGACAAAAATGCATGTGTTTCTGAAAGTTTTTGCGAGTGATGGAAAAACAATGTTTAGCTACTGCAGTATGATGAGGTTTCATGTTGACCAGTGGGCAGCAGGGGGACTGTGAACAGAGGTGTTTGAGAGGGAATCTGATCCTGTTTCATCTCCTGGATCATGAGCCAAAAACAGCCAGAATACCACTGCTTTAAGAGTTTAGAGAGCCAACACTGAAACCCCAGATTATCACATGATTTTATAACATGAAACACAAATATTAAAGGTGTAATTTTGGCATGAGATGGAACTTGAGCTTGTTTTAAACATAGATATGTTTGTGCTGATCTTTGTTCCAGTCAGAGAGAAGAAAATCATGGATTGTAGTTATTATAGTGATAAATATACCAGAGTTCAGTCAGGAGATGTCGACAGCATCCACAAACAAAATGCCTCTCAATCTGGGGTTGAGATTCTTTTAAGGAACCTAAAAGATTCTGAGAAACAACCAACCAGATGTTTATTGTTGTCTTTCTTTGAAATTGGGCTCTGCATTCCCGCAGTAATCTTGGGGCTCTGAGAAAAACAAACAGTGTTAATATGAGCCATGGCACAGTAATCGCCAGGAGGGTTAAACTGTTATCACTCTGTATGAGTTTTCCCACAGATGCTGGGAATTTGGTGGCTGATTGACCCTTCCCGGTTTTCATAAACAGCCCTGCTACACTCAAAGTGTCACCAGCTAATGAGGAAGAATGCTAAAGCTGACCTCAGCAGGACGCATGCGGCCCACGCTCAGCCTCAGGATGCAGCTATAGAGTGTGCAATCCCACTCCTGGGATTAGCTATATACTGTAGCCGTATGCTTCGGTTAAACATCTGGCAGTGATAAAGCAGTGCTCGATAAGGTGGGAACTGCTGTTTGAACCACATTTGCAGCCAATTGTTTGCCTGAGTGTATCCCAAGGGGGGTAAAACATGCACTTGGAAAAAGAGGGAAAAGTGTAATTTATAACAAAAAGGAGAAAAATATCCAAGAAGCCTCCCAGGGTGCAGCTGGAACGCTCCGACTTCCTGCATGGGGAAATTTTCCAGTCCTGTGTGGGTGTGACGCATCACTGACACAGCAGACCATCACAACCAGCAATGATGCCACAATGAGTGGAAGACCAACTGCAATGAGACCTCTACAAAGAGAAAAACATCTTTAAATAACAAGCTGCACAGAAAAGATGCAAACTCACAAACAGAAGTGTGGGGGGGAAACAAGAACAATGAAAGAAAACAAAGTTAAATGTGGCATCGAATGCAAGAAAAGACCAATTAGACCAATGACAAAGCATGACAAACCATCACGACACCACAAGAATACTACACACTGCTACAGACAGTGGAAAAAAGAGCAAAGGAAGCATGCAGACATATGGAATATACTTCATGAGAAAGACCACATCAAAGCATAGAGCTGCAGAAAGAGCACACACAGTCTGACATCACAGACAGTGATGTTTACTCTGCTGGAGTGTTCAGGAAGCTGAGATCTGCAAAGCAAATATCTCCAATTTAGCAGTCACTTCTTTGTAATACAAACAATAACAGCCCAGATAAGACAGAACCTGACACTGTCTTAACTGAGCTTTACTGATTCTTTTTTAAGCCATGAAATATGCCATATCCCTGTTTAAACTACAGCGCAGAGTCAATCATGCTATATTTGTCTTTCTTAGTTTTTGTTTTTAGAGCGGTGGCAGGTTTTCATGAAGTATCTCTGAAGAGCAGGACTATGGTGAGCGCTGTGGGAAAAAAGTGACCCCGTGTGTCTTTGTTAAAAACAAATCTCCTTTTTTTTATCACTCTTCTTGGACTGATCATCCCCCCCTTAGCCTGAGGAAACATTCTGGTCCCCAGACAGCAGACCCATAATGAACTGTTCCCACCCCAAGCGGCTGCAGCGTCCCTCATGACCAAAACAGATACTTTACATTGACAGCACTGTAAAGAAAAGACTCTGTAGGTCCAAGAAAAAGTCAGCTATGGTCCCTCCCATGTCAAAAACAGGCAGGCTGTCAGATTATGAGTTACTATTAGCAGAAAAGCTTCAGGTTAAAATACATTTTCAGGCTAGAAAAGTAAACAGGGAGACTTCAGAAATTTCCATTTATGTACATGAATCACGGCAATCCTGCAGCTACTTTTGGTACAATCCTGCTGAACATCTTTTTCTCCAGCCTTCTTCAGTCTCTTGTTTTAGCATCCAGTCAGGGACATTTCCATTCAGAAAAGCTTTGATCAGCTGGATTTGGATGGTAATGAACAACATATCCACAAACCTTCAGACAACATTCCCCGAAGATTACAGTTCTCTAGGCAATAATCCAATTTATAAAGTGAGTCTTAAATAAGAAAATCTGTTATGTGGACCACATCAACTCTGCTGACGTTTGCACTGCTTGTATTGTTCTTTTTGTAATGTGAAACTCAGGAATTTGAGCAGGATGTTTACTAATCTGAATAGCAGTTGTGGGATTGACAGTCCATATTTTGATGAGTCCTTGAGCAGTGATGTATGATGTATCATCAGTATGTGGGAATGCACGTTTGATAAAGTAAGGTAAGTATTCATCCAAAGAGTGCTGCATGATCGAAAAACACTGCTGCATCAATGTGGCTTGGAGAGCAAAACACTTTGACTGGTCGATAAGACTAGAAAACTTTATATAAATGCCTTCGATGTCCAATAAAAATTTTTACCTTCAGACAGACCGGCACCAAACAATATTATATTTCAGCTCACAGATCACTTTTTTTTTTCTTTGAGAGGAGCTAATAAAGATGCAACAGGCAGCAAAAGCCATGGTCTGAATCCCAGAAAAAGCCTGCTGGTAAGATGATTCTCTCCAGGAAGATGAAAGACATTGCCCAGCAGGTGACTCTGGAGCTGAGCTTTTAGTTTCTGAGATCATCTGATTGTGTACACATCTCAGAAAAAAATGAATTATTAAGAAATAGTAATGTTACATAATAACAATCCTAGAATAAAACCCCAAATCAGGGATAATCACATTTTTAGACACATGACACTGTTTTGACTAATGACTCTTAGCAAGTCTGGAAGAACAGAAAGCAGTGCAAAATGAGGAAGCATTATTATATTATAATTGATTAAATATTTAGATAAATACAAATTGAAGCCCATTACTCAAATTTTTAAGTCTATAGTTTTGGTATCTATCACCTCAGTACTTCCTCCTTTGCAGAAGATACTCCACAACATTCATCAGTTAGTAGATAACATTGTTTTCCTGTCATCTGGTGCTGAGCAGCTGGTGTTTTTGTTTGAAACATGAGTTTGCTGTGGTCAAAAACAAACCAGTACAATAATGATGCAGGTCAGAAAAACCAAAATAACCATTACAATAACAGCAAAATGCACCATGCAGTCCCTAATTCTCTATGGGTCATTAACAAGCCACCCCCTTTCATCTAACATGCTGTCATTTTACATGCTATTATTCTAAAGTACTGATTTTAGCTGTTTTTTAACTCTGAGACACAAAATGTATAAATATTGTACCTCACAGATCATTTTTCTTCAGCATTGAATATTTTGCTGTAGAGATGTCTTCATTTGTTATGACAACGTCTGCCTGATAGAAATAGTTTGTCAAGATTTGTGGCTAAGTTGCACTGACCCCGAGTTAGATTTCACAGTTACACAGCTGGACACTGAACTCTGAAAGGCCCTGTGTCAGACAAAAATGTTTGTATGTTGTAACTTAAGAGGTTAAAGCTGCCTCAAAGCCATCTCAATTTTGCATTAGCAGCACTAAAATAAAGATCTAGCCTTATTCCTCTTCATAAATCTGGTTTCTTTTGGTTCAGTATGTGAACACAGTTTGTGTGGGGTCTAATCTGAGAACCCAAAGTGACTCTATACTCATGCTGAAGGAACATATGTTTGGGAAACTGTGGATTTTGGTTAGCTCCCTTTCAAACAGAGCTGTAAATGCTGTTTTAGTTGTGGTAGTGGGGGGATGTTAAGGGCCTCTGGGCGTAGAGTTGCAGCTTTAGATGTGGCTACTGTTATATATCACTTTGATTATCTAATTTTGACGTATTTGGGAATCTAAGTGAAGGAAAAATAATTAAGTTTTAAAAGCAAAAAGGGCTTTGCAACAATTCTCCAATGTTTAATCAACTTTTGGGTTGATAGTAATGTTCAATACATTAGTCAAATTGTATGCCCATAAACACAGGTATAAAACTATGAAGATACATTTGCTACCATCCTCCATGTTTTTGTTTTTTTTCTGCACGCCAGCCATCCTCAGTAATCTAGAGGGCATACGACCCCGAGCCTCAGGAGAAACAAAGTACGCCTACTCACACTTCTAGTCCCTCTGTGCATACACACCCAGCAAAAGACTGAAACTGAAACATCTGAATACAATTAAGACTCACTGGCTTTAAACTCTAGTTTATGTCTTAATCGCTAAAATGGGGGAAGTATGGCAAAACGGTGATAAGAGTAGTCACGCTACCTGCTTAGTTCTGGCTAAATTATATCTCACTGATGTCTATCTGATATTATTATACATTGTAGATGTTAACTACTTATGAAAATTAAACAACCTGAACAAAACCTAACTTGCTCTCTTGCTTCAACCGTGCAGAAAATTCTTATCTTGTAAAAGCAGCGGGCTGTTTGTCTTTGTCCTCCTTTCCCATTGCACTGTATCACCAATTCCAACGTGTTTTTGTTGGACAGAACTGTGCAGAAACTCCAGAGAGAAAAGAATCTGATGGAGAGCAAAACTTCCTGCTGAAAACGTGTGTTGTTCCTCGTGCAGTAAATTCAGAGAGGAGCTCATGGTGTCTTCACATTACAATAAAGAAATCTACACTTCCTCCAAAGAAATTGCTTTCAGGCCATTTCAAAACTTGTCTAACATTTTGAGAATGAATTTATTACTTTTCTTGCAAACAGAGATGTGAAATCAACTTTAGTGTCTTCTATGAATGAAAGACATGGGGGAGACAACTTTTAATTTGTCATTGGAGTTCAAAAAGCAAACTGAACTTTTTTAATTAACCTGAATATAGAGCATGTTCACTGCAGAGTTTTTCCTGCTGCTGTTTACTTTTGCGAGGCTGTAGTGTCACGTGCCATGGCAGAAAGATAACTGGCATACACAGCTCTATAGCTCTTCCCCTTGCATCATAAACTGATAAAAAAAAGGGGTGACCTGAGTATTGAAAACTAATGTGAGACGTTCTTGACTGATCTCAGTACGTGATGAGCTGGGAATGGGAACGTGTTATCGATTCATTGAAGGAAATCTAGAAGTAAACATCCTTCTAACTCCATTGCAGGGGCTCGTGTGTGTGTGTAAACTAACATATAGCTTACATTACCAGCTCCGAAGACACTCAACTGCTCTTTTTAAAACATACATGGAGCAAAAATGCTTTTCATAGCAGTTTGACATTGCCTTGAAAAGAAACAAGCAACCCCACAACTGTTTTCGGATTCTGCTTGAAATCTTTCCAAACTGGACAGACAAGAATGAGACATCAGCTACTTCCGAATGAGTCCCAGCCACACAGACAGATGTCTGAAATATAACAACTAAAACTTTTCAAGCTAAGAGGAAAGTTGCACTTGAAATGACCCCACTTGTGGAAAAGCGCAGTAAATGAGCACATGCGCTAACATTTTTTACCAAAGCTGCTACTAAATGTTTAAACAACTTTTCTGCAGAGTGTGTGAAAATTACACTTTTTGCGTGTTTTGTTTGCAAAACACAACGAATGCCATAGCAATCTCCTCTTTATAACACCAACTTTCTCTTCATAACACCAGCCTTCTCTCACAAAAGAAAAAGCAAAGCATGATACAATAAAATAAATGTCTCCTCGGTGATTCGTCCTGCAGGAGTGGCTCTGCTTCCTGACTGGAGATGAGATGCAGCTGCCTGTCAGCTCTGCCTGTGTGGGTGGGAGGGAAAGCAGGAGGGAACGAGGAGGAAGCCAGATGGACAGGCAGTTGTAGAGGATACTTTGGTGCAGCACTGCTAAGTGCTCTTCATTAAAGCTATGTAGTATAAAGTCTAAGCACAGTCCTAAAGAAGCAGAGGCATACAGAGAGGCTGATCTCCTGACAAACACCAGCTCACTTGAAAAATATGAATGATGAAGCAGGAGTCCCGTAATAAGTGGCCACCAGGAAATGAGTCAGAGAAATCAGTGCATCAATAATCATATAAAAGGATGTCTAACGGCCATACATAAATCAGCTCAGTATTTTATCCAGATGTAAATAGCTTGACACTAGTTTTCAGCGGCATGTTCAGCTCATGGATCGGAGGATAAATCACAAAAGGGGAGAATGAAATCAGTGTGTTTTTTAAAACCCGCTGCTTGAGCTCAAACTGTTACATATCTGGACTGTGAAGCACATGTGAGCTGAATCACACTCCTGGCATGTTTTCTGCATGGTCATAATGCGAAGCACATTTTCTCTTTGTGGCTGGCATGCAGAGAGTCAGGACAGCCAGGAAACAGCTGATGACGAAGGATTAGGCCCCGGCCACGGGAGAATGGAGCCGAATGAGCTGCGCGGCATCGGGCCGTGTTGAGGAGCTGTGCTGCAATACATACCAGCAGCCTGACGCACAGAGGAAAACCCCCACTCAGAAGAAATCTATAACTTTGTTAAGCTTTTAGACTTTTGCTGAAAAGATGAGCCAGAGCAACACAATCTTTTCCAAAAGTTCTAAGGCAAGAGGCAATCAACTGATGGTAGAGGTATGATATGAATGTAATCCCACCTCATACCGTTAATGGTAAAAGTATGACATGTATGCAATTTTCCAGCAGTTCATCCACAGGAATGGAATCAGACAACGTCTGGAAATATCTGCAGAGCCGGAGAAGATTAAACACTTCAAACAGAGAGCCCTATATGTAGAGGAGGAGAAAAACATGCCCTAAACACATGCCAACTTTGTTTTGATCACAACCAATGCTCATTTAGATGCTCTTGTTTAAAAAAAATATCCAGAAGATGGATGTGCAGATAACCAGACCAACAAGTTGGATACCACAGCAGCCACTCATAACTGGGCTTTCAGGTGCAACACATATGCTGGATTAGAGTAAAACATGTGTCTCAGCCATTAAATAGCTTACATTGCAATAATGTAATTCATTCCAGGTGCTAAATCCTTTTCCTGTCATGAATGCAAACAGATTATTCAACACATTGTTTATCTACCAAGATCTTTAAAAAGAAAGGAGACGAAGGCATAGGGGTGCTTTGAATTTAAGCTGGTATGTATTATCACTAAAAAGAAACCATCTGCAGTTAAAGAAGATGCTGGTGACAGTGACGGATGCCAGGTCTGATATCAATGTTCAGCCGAGAGCTTCTCCGTGTAGCTATGCAGAGAAGATTGATTCTGTTAGAGCCATTCACAGAGGAGGACCATGGGTTCACTCTGGGTGACTAAAGAGGGCTGTATAAACAAGCTCTTTAGCAGTGAAGCACGAAGTGGTGCGCATACAAACAGGTTGAGCTGTGAAGCTCAGTAAATGTGTGTTTGTGTGTCTGTGCCCAGGACCCTGGGACACCTTGTCAAATGCTTTCTCTCAGCGAGAAGATAAACATTGTTAAAGTTGTACTTTGTTAGGAGTGCAACGGTGTCTATGTACAAAGATGCAAACCATCACTGTGTTGGTGTTTGAACAGGTTCATCACACTTGTAATGCTTGTGTATACACACTTGAGTATGCGGGTAACAAACACCACCAACAGACACATAACGAGTCATCTTGTGGCAAATTTAAGCAACAAGAAAGAGTTTGTGTTTGCTCTCAGCAACTGAAATCTGGTGAGTTTAAATTTCAGAAGTCATATGAAGGTCAGGTCCAGTGTGACCAGGATACGGTGCATCTTCTCCGTGTTAGATGGCTATGAAATTGAATCTGTTGCAGAGCTCTTTCCATGCAGGCTGGGTGAACTTAAAAAGCTTCGTACAGTGCACCCTCACATCTCCAAACAGCTGCCAAACAACCGAGACTAACGTTAAAATTGTTGGTAGTGACAGAAATGTAACACCTCTTACCTTCAGACGAGTCTTCTCTCTCTGTCCGAGAAGGTTGCCGGCAAGCGGGGAGGGGGGGGGGAGAAATCAGTGACAAAATTTCAGGCCGGTCCTCTCTACAGGGGCTGCTGCCTCAAATGTACAGATCCCTCAGATGTTCTGAGGTTAATCTCTGCTGTCCCAGGAGTCCGTTGGGAGGAGGTACTGCACCAAGCCGGGCTATTTGTTTAGTCAAATCACAGCACTAAGGGGGTTTCTCTCCTCTCTCACAGAGAGCCCTTCCCAGCACTCAGAAAGAGTGGTGTAAGTTTTAAAAGAATGCTCCCAAAGGAGACATGCAGACACACACTCCTTCCCTAACAGACTCACACAGAGGAGAGTGTCAGCGGTCCGGTCCTGCTGAAGCTGACTGAGCTGTGGGTGGAGGGAGGGGGCGGTGAACAGAGTGGAGCGAACAGCAACAGAGGCAAGTTTGGGGAAATCGAGAGAAGAGACAGAGGTAGAAAACTTGAAAACACAGCTCAAGTTCTGCTTGTTGTTCTTAGGGTAGCAGCTGATGGGTCCCAAACTGGAGCAATTTGTTTATGAATGGAGAGGCGAGCCGCTGGAGGTGAACAGAGACAGTCTCTACTGGCAACAGCAATCTAGCCCGTCCATAAAACAACAAACACAATGACAAGAAAGAGAAAGAGTGAGAGGTTCAGGCAGGAAAAAGAAGAAAAAAAAAGGGTTTTGGCAGAGCTCACGGTGCCCTGCTTTGGAAACAAACATGGAAGTTTCAGTTTCTTGGGAAAATGACTCCACTTATGTAATCACACTGTTACACTGAGTGTAAAAGTGCTTAAATACTAATTAAGGTAAACTTGAGTGAATCTATTTCTGTTCCATCCCGTTTTCTGTCTAAAATATTTCCTTCTTTCTTCATATGCCGTAGAGATCAGCATCTCCCCCTGTCTTTGCCCCCTCATCTCTCTTCTTTCTGCTTTCCATCCTCTCTCTTTCAAGGAAATGCATGCACACAATATGTCTTTAATGTTGGCTCTTTTCCTAATTTCATCCTTTCCCAGGATATGAGAGGATCAACCCTGCAGCTGACGAAGGCCTTTTCTCTCTAACAAGCGGCAAGGAGGAGGGAGCAGGGGCTAAATTGGACAGTAACATGTCCTCCTCTAATTGTGAGGTTAGCTCTAAAAGCCCAACTACAAGTAATTAGAGAGCCGGTGCACCCCCAGACAGGAGGGGAGCAACACCACACAGGACAGTAACGCCGTGTTTTTGTAACGCCTCCTATTTATTACGTCCTATGATGCACATGACAGTCACATATGTGAAAACTCCACACACGATCATCCATGATCAGTCTCAACATCCTGCAGCAAACCACAGTGCAAAACAGGACACAGAGTCAAAGGAAGTTTTTGCATTTTATTATCATGTATAATTTTAGCATGTAACCATGGAGTATGACAGAGAGACCACAAAGGGGCTGTCTATTGCTCTATATTTGGCAGTAGAGCTTGGTGCAGCCATTCTGCTTATTCTGCCACAACAATGCTGAGCCTCTCTGAACAAGTCGAGAGTGGCCTCTCTCACTGCTGATGCCATAACCAGGGAACCACTAGCGTAACCACCTAGTATGCTGTTGCAACTTTGTTTTTCTACTGGCTTTCAGATAAAGCTGAAACTTATCTTGCTGTGTTTAGGAGGCAGCGAGGAGGGAGGAAGGGGTATGAAAGGGTCGATGCCGAGGCCTGGACCTGGAGATGAACCTAACTCACCTCTGATAGATGAAGATGGATGAAGATGTTTTATCAGGAGTCACTTCCATCTCAGGTTGTATTGAATACAGCTGTGAGAGTGTGAGGGTCCTTGAGATTTGAACCAAATGCTGTCGTTCAGGACTAAACCTGGAAATGAGTCACAAAATTCAATTTAATGCTATATGATGTAGCATGACGTTAGTCCAATAGTCTCCAACTATGAACCTTCATTTATCAACCCAAAACACCAAACAATGTCTTGCTGTAGTTCTGTCCAATGTGAGGACTAACTTGGAGTTTTAAAGCGATCAGCAAGTTACTTAAAGATTTTATTTCAGATGTTAAGCAATTATCATGAATATTTTTTGTACCCGACAGTGCCTTCTTTATATTACAGATATTTATCTTTTAGTCTCCATATTTAATATTATTCCTTATTCTGTCTACACATGATGAGAGAAACATGCTTTCAATCCTCTGTATGACTTGTTAATAAAGAACTTACAATAAAGTAAACTTTGACTTTAATTCTTTTTTTTTAAGTGTCACAATTGACAAAAACAAAAAAGAAAAGAAAAGGCTTTTCTAGTTACCTGTGCATGTAACACACTGACCAGACCATGTAACCATAATGCCACCCATCCAGCAATGTAATAATATCTAATTACAAGTTAAAGTCCAGCATGAAGAATTTTCTACTTCAGCAAAGCTACAATATTATTGTAGCAAAATGTAATACAAGTAATAAAGCAGATTGGTTTGGTTCCTCTGACTGAAAAGGATTATTTTGTATTATTAGATGATCAGTACTGACACATAACTGTGTATGCTACATGTCATTAATGTGATGGTTTTATCCCTTTCGCCTCATCTCAGTTAACTTCACATCCCCTTTTTGTTCTATTCCCATCTCACACACCTGCAGCCAATCTTTAATTACCCACCTCAATACATCTGCATGAGAGTTCCTCTGCAGATTTTCTCAGCATGTTACAATTAAACTGAACAGGAAATCTGGTTTTGTTTTGGACCCCCCCCCCCCCCTGCTTCTTTCTTTCGGCCAAACCTCTGTCTTGTAATGAAACAGCTGTTTTAGACCAATTTGACTGTTTCTCAGACTTTGCCCGCCTCTTGTCTGGTTTGACTCCGTGGTTCACTGCATCTGAGTGAATTTCTGTTTGGGTAACTAGTTTGGATAACATAAAACAGTTTTACATGTAGGGACAGCAGAAATGTTGAGAGATGATTTATAAAAATTGATTTTTTGGGGAATTTTCTCTCTTTTTTTGGTGACAGATCATTTTAAAATGATGTCACAAGCCCTGGAGGTATAGCATCAACACAGTATCTTGAAGTTGATGTGAGAATTTAGTTTGAAAAATGAATTTGATGGGGCTTTTGACGACTCAAACAATAAAACACTGCTCCCTGTAAGCATGGTTTAAAGGTTGGAAACTAGCAATCGAGTCTTTAACAATGCTTTATTTTATGCACAGCACATCATTTTCATTCAAAATAAACTTGTAACTAAAGCCGTCAAATGCATGTCAAGTAAAAAGTCTCTTATTTCTCTCGGGAAAGTATTAGAGTGAAAGTATAAAGTAGCTTAAAAAGGATTTAGATTTTTTTTTAAACTTACTTGGCCTGAGATCATTGCAGCATCTAATTCCTTTCTGCCCTCATATCCTTTCCCCCTTTCACCCTGTAAGGTCATTTACAGTTAAAAGAAGGAAGTTAACTGTTCTTAGCCAACATATGGTAACTATTTAAATCATGGTTGGGCTGCATTGACTAAGAAAAATCTGTTTGAGTTGCAATCACTTTTCTCATCTAAGTGTTAAAGATGTGACAAATGCACAAAAAAGAAATCCATTCCCTTGCTATTATGCAATACAAAATATTACCATAGTTTATGTTAAATTAAGTCATTCTGTCTTTTACTGAAGAACTGTTATATGACAACACTCTCAATACCCTACCAAATACCTCATTCAGATAATGTAAGCCCCTCTCAATAATTCTGTTTTCAGGCTTATTGTGGACTTTGTAAAGAGTCTTCAAGGAAGTCCGTGGAGGAAGAAGAGGCTGAACACCTGTGAAAACACATGTGCGCTGAGAGAGCTATTGAAAAGAAAATAGAGGCCCATTATTAGTTCCCCATCAGTGAGCTCCAATATTTAGGTAAATAATGAGCTCTGTTGCACTGTTCACTTTTTCTTTTTAACCTCTTTTTTTTCTTTTTCCGGTGGAACACGGAACGTCGGTGTTGTCTGAATGTTAAGAACTTGTGAATTTAGCACAAGATTCATAAACATAAACAAGAAACCCTACACTCCTGTTTGTACATTAACATACAATCGTATTATGCATTATCAGTATTCTCTAAGTGCTGGAACCACCATCATCAATTCTCAAAAAGGCGGTTTTCTAATCGACCATCAACAATGTATGTTAAGCTTTCAATGATATTTTCATGATGCATTTTCCTTAACGTTCAAGGGTGCAGCACTTCCATTCCCATTAACAACAGCCTACTTCTTGCTAACTGCATGTGCTGTTAATGATGCTTGACAAGTAGAATTAATCTTTAATAAATGTTTGTGAGATTCAGATGCAGAAAACTCATAGACAAGCTTCAAAACTTTGATATATAGCATAATGCACAAGGCCAGCTGAGTTTTTAGAGGGATGTAGCTAAAAGCTTTCTGCACATCTTGTTAGGAAATCATAAATGAAGTGGTGCTGGGGGACTGTAGACAAGCCAGTATTTTGCTTTCTGCTGCCCTCATCAGGATGCTTTAAGAAGGGACATCAGGAACAGTATTCCACTTGTTTTCAGGTTTTCATTAATTCACTTATGTAAATGACTATTTTGAGTTTGAATGTGATATAGTTCAGGATCTTTAATCCAAAGATAGTAACATGATTTGGTGAATGGGAATCCCCTTTTCACTTAGCCTCAATTTACCACGTTAGCAAAATAAAGAATAATATAATAGATTATCATTATTGGTTTCTAAGTCTGTTATCCTAACCCTCTGTTATTCACCAAAGGTTACATTATTTAAGTGTACTTTTGGTTGGAAGAAGTTGGCTATATGAAACACACACACATACTTTCAGTGAGGTGCAAATCAACTCATCAGCTATTCTTAAACCAAGATCTGGCACACACTGAGTAAAGGAAGCAATGTTTGCTGTAGTAGCATATATTATGCTGTTATGCCCATATTTTTTTTCAAACATTTTTCTAATGTCATAATGAAATCATTCCAATATTTAACTATTTCTCATTCAGAAGAAGAACAACAAGAAGAAATGCCCCTAAGCTAACAAGCTTTCAGTGCTGAATTAGGCCTTGGTGTTCATTTTCAAATCACGAGTTTTACGTGCACAGCAGGGAGCTCAGAGTGGCGCGCGCACATGGTTCCACCTGACAATATTGTCAATATGAGCCATCAGGGCAGACTGGGTAAATTAGGGTCATTGGCCTGACGTCGCCTAGACGAGCAGGCAGGTGGGTCTCAGGTAAAACGTGACGTCACGCTGATACTTTTGAACTCCTTGGCAGTAAATCCATAAAGGTGTGTAGCCTTGGGAGCTGGGCAGTAATAAGCCTGAACCTCAGACTGAAGCCTGAACGGGGGCCCAACATGCACCAGGAGGTTTAATTCACGGAGTCCAGCCTAGTGAGTCATCCTACCTGTCGAACCAGGACACCGGTATGTACCCCAACTCCCAGTCGGTGAGACAACCGGCTCAGACGTTTTCAGTCAACAGTCAGTACATCCCGCCGTCTGCGTATGACTTCACTGGTTATCACCATCACGTGTCGGGAGTCGTTGACCCGTCTACGACCACCTGGAACCCCATTTTCACTCCCCGGGAGGAGTATCCATACAGCTTCCCGGGGTCAAGCCCCGGAGCCGGGCAGATCAGCTTCACCTCCCCTGAGCTGAGCAGCGTGCCTTCAGCCGCTGGAGGAGGGTCTCTCTCCACTTACAACTTCATCTCTGGACAGGACCCGTTCACCAGCAGGAGGAGATCACCTGAGTCCATCAGACTGACTGTGTCAGGTAGGACTTTAATCGCAGAAATGTTCTAGATGTTATTGTTTGATCCTTTAAAGTAGTCATGTAAAGATGTAGTATTTATACTTTATAGCATCTAATTTGGGCAGACTTGTTCTTTTTTGACATTCATACATCTGTTATCAGATGTAATTTTTAACATGCATACTGGCTGATTTTATGAGTGATCATGAATCAGATACCCCAAATGTCAACACATTACACTGACAGGAAAAGCTCAATCTTGATAACACTTTTAATGATTAGACAGACCTTCCAGTGCAAACACATGACAAACTGTAGTGTAGCAGGGGATCAGATGACAGACACAGTAAAGCACATTTTCCTAGATGGCTACAATGTCAACATGTAGTATAAAGTCAGGCTAGTCACACATAACATTTATCAAGCTGTTCACCACTCCCTTCCGTCAGCATGTTTTGAGATGTCAGTGAGTTGAGGCCATGAAGTCTGCGCACGGTATCACTTCCCACCTTCTCTGTCAAGTGGGTGACTGCAGCGCGGTGACAAAATGGATAGATAACACTGACTGCGCAGGAAGTCTGCAGACGTCAAACCAAATCTGCTCTAAAGGCGAAACCCTCCTACATGTGTCTGTGTGTTCGATCAATGCTGTCACTTAGTCAAATTTTCTAATCAATAACTCTCACAGTGTGTATGCATATGTGAACATTTGTGTCAATGAATAGCTGCCTGTGTAAACACCTATGTAAACATCACTCACTGTGATAAGGAGAAACCACTGATTCTAAGCGAATGGAAGTCTTTGCATTAGTTATTTCTAACGTGATTGATAGAGTTGATGAGGATTTAAGTGGCGCCTGAACTTGAACATGGCACCAGACATATTTGACAACTCATGTGACTCACTGACACATTAATTCCTGTTTGTGCTACGGGAAGGGGAGGAAGAGGCGTGGAAGAATACCACACCTTAAGTATTTACTTAATCATCCAAAGTTGTGTTCATTTATTTATTTTTTACTAATTCAGAATTGTTTTGTGTGATTCAGGAGGAAAGACTCGGACTAAGGACAAGTACAGGGTGGTGTACACTGATCACCAAAGGCTGGAGCTGGAGAGAGAGTTTCAGTTTAACCACTATATCACCATGAGGAGGAAGGCCGAGCTGTCGATGGCGCTCTGCCTCTCAGAGAGACAGGTGAGAGAATGGAGCGCATGAAGGAAGTGGGACAGTAAAAGATTAAAAAAAATTATAATAAAACCATGATGTTAAGTGCTTCCTCGGTCACTTAAATCTTAAACTATGAGTTTGTTCTTGATCCTGAAACCATTGAAAAACACAGTGCTACTTATGTTGTTTCCTTCTGCTGAGGGAGTTTGTGTCATACAGGCCATAAAAAACTGAAGCTGCGTAACTCCAAAGTGTACAGCACTGAGAAATCAAGCATATCAATTAGCTACTCAGGATTTACTACTTCCCATTCTAGAAATTTGCATCTACAGTACAATTAAGCCATTTAGAAAATGCTTTTATGCAAAGCTATAGTGAGAGCAAGTGAGAGCACAATATTCATGCTTCAGAGCAGGTAGAAACCCTGGTCTGTGTAAGAGTATAAGTAGAACAAGTATTGAAGTGGAGGTAAGACCAGCTTGGGTGTGTTAGGAGAGGAGATGTTCTCTGAAGAGATTAATGTTAAAAAGCTTCCGTTTGTTTTGATAGCAGACAAGGTTCATGAGGGGAAAAAAGTGCTTGACAAGGAACGTAAGCCGGTTTTTGTTTTATTTTTTTTGTTTATTTTGAATACTTCATTTAGAGATTTTCAATTTTATACAGATGCAAAAATGACTGAGGGACTTATACACATATCAAAAATGTTTATGGCTATGCCAGCCAGTGGCATATCATATACAAAGTAAGCCCAAGATATACAAAAAGATTATTAAACAAACTAACAGAAAAGCAAAATAAAAAAGAATTAATAATTGAATTAAGGATCTCAAAACATATGCACAGATCTAAATATCCATAAATCCATGGTAAATGGACTATACTTGTATAGCGCTTTTCTAGTCATGTGACCACTCAAAGCACTTTGACACTACATTCATTCACCCATCACATTCATACAGCACCTATATTGGAGCATACTTGGTGCTTCTCTAAGCATTCATACACCCGATAGGGACATCAGGGATACAGTGTAGGGTTCAGTGACACTACAACATGTATTCAGGGGAATCGAACCGCCGACCTCCTGTTTAGTAGACGACAGCTCTATCCACCCGAGCTACAGCCGCCCTGGAGCTGCAAACAGTCTTCAAGGGAGCAAGGAAGTGGTCGATAAGAGGAGCCGAAGCCTGTATTGACTGAGTTCAGATAGCTGAGTGAAGACCTTGCTGTCACTTTACGTTCTTGTATTAGTTAGTTTCTTGTATTTGCTTTGGATGGGGACGGGTAGTGGAGTTTGGTGAAAAACTGAGAGATATTTGTCGTTTCTGATTGATCAAACATCAGAAGTGTTGCCATGTTCTGGGGCCATTTGTAGGGATTTTTATTGTGGAAGCAGGGAGACCTGCTACAAGATCACCATAGCAGCAAGAGCTGGGTGGCATAGAGAGCCCGACACTGCATGATCTTACACCGTAGAGAGCGCAATGACATGACCGAGAGACAGACGCAGCGTGGTCAGAGAAGGATAGCTGGTCATTCCTCATGCCACCCAGGTTTTCTTTCAGCCCAGGCAGATCAGTGGTTTGACTCATTTTTCATTTTGTTTGTGGGATTTAATGTTTGATATTTTAGTTGTTTCGAAAAATGAGAAAAGCTACTCAAATTGAGCTGTAAGCGTAATGTTTTTGTCAAGGTGCATGGAGCACAGGGAAAAGATGCAGGAAGCAGGTGGACGTCAGAGCAAATGTTGTTTAATAAAAAAAAGCACTTCACTAACAGAAAAGAACAACAAGAACCTAAAACGAGAACTCATAAGCAACCACAAGAAACACTGATGACATTCAAAGACACAAGGAAGGAAGAAACAAAGACGAGACATGAAAAACAGAACAAGGATCTGGCCATGAACTAACATAACCAAGGGGTACATATACTGAGGGAACTAATGGCAAGATGAGGAGCAGGTGGTGTAATTAGCCAACTGTACCCAACAGGAAGTAAACTAAACTGAAGAAATACTGGAATATAAATCAGTTTATAAAATGTGGGCACATAAAGCAACATAACCAACTAAAAACAGAACCAATAACAAGATTACGATGGCTTTAAAAAAGGGTTAAATGATAAAATGATTTGGAAGTCATTTAAACCTTAAACCTTACAGTTAATTAAATATATAATGATGATTTGGACCTTAAGATAAGCTTGGACTCAAATGATAAATGCACATGTACAGATACAAATGAATGGTTTGAATGGTGAAAGCATTTCTTCGTGTAATAACTGTTGATAAAATAAGATGCAAATCTCACATAAAACATGAAGGACTAGAAGCACTCAGAGAGCGCAGACCGAGCCATTTTAATTATTCATTTTTAACCAATGATTGTGGGCATTATTTTTGATAGTCAGAATCTCTAAAGGCAAAATCCTTTAAAAGATTCTTGGATTCAGGGCGGTGATCCGGATCTCCCCCAGAATCTAATCAGTTGTTCTTAACCCCAATCCGTCCATTACTTTTTGAGTTATGTTGCCAACAGACAGACAGAAGGACAGACATACGTACACCAATGAAAACATAACCTCCACCCTGGCAGAGGCAACAAAACTTGCGAGACGTATGTCAGGTCAGATTTAGGTAAAACACTTTCTTGTCTAAATCACTCCCCATTCTTTGCTGTTTGCTGATTTTGCCATATTTAAGTTACTGTGTATAAGATAATTCATAATATAAAATAAGAATAATGCACAATAGCAGTTAGAGAGACGCTCTTGACATCAAAAGTTTTAAAACTTACAGTTCTGGCTGATCTGCATTGAACATGATTCGAGTATGAAGCAATAAAATATACACTTCCTGGCAATATTCAAATTTAGATTTTTAGTAGAGGCAGTTGGTATCATATAAGAGGTGAGTCACAGTTCACTAATAAACATCTCTCTCTCTTTCTATCTCTGTTTATATTATGTAAAATAATCATGACAGATCATAACATTCTGTTTTTAATAGCACAATATGCTAACAGGGGTTTATTTTTCATGTGCATGTAAATTTGGTACTAACACAGCCCACATAAGCAGAAGATGCCTTTAACAGATCTGTTAAACCACAGTACTATACACATAGACAGTGTTGATGGTAAATTTCTCACTCTTGGTTTCATGTTACGATGGCTGTTTTTTCATCTGGTGGTATTATTTACATAACCTAAAGTATTTCACAAGAATTTCAAGATTGCTTAACTGCAGCAGAAGTAAAGAGGGTGGGACAAGTGGACGTTAACTCAAACTCTTGTTGTTTGATACAAATTATTTCTATTAAAATGAATGTAAAACACATTGTAAATGATCACCACGGGATGTTTTAAATTGTATTTTTTAGCAGCAAACAGTATCTTGTGTTTGTGCCCCTCAGGTAAAGATCTGGTTTCAGAATAGACGTGCCAAAGAGAGGAAGATCAACAGAAAAAAACTGCAACACAGCCAGCAGGCCTCTACAACAACCCTCACTCCACCCGTGCTGGGTGGACACACCGATGCCCACCTTAGCACCAGTCCCTGCACCAACTCCAACATGATGTCTGATATCAAATCAGAAGAATACTAGCTGGATTTCATATAAAAACACTGATGCAGCCTGTGATGTGTAAATAGTGTTCCCTTTTTATAAATAGACCACAGAAAGAATAATCATTCACACCATCACTGTGTGTGATACTTCACCGCTGCATTTTACCATGTATACACTGACCAATGTCTTTTTAACACTAATTAATAATACAGATTATTCCTTTAAGACACTATTAACTTTCATTTTTGAGGCAGGTGTGCCATCGTTTCATAACTGCTAAATGAAAATGAAACACAATTTTTTTCTAAATGTTGACGGATGTTAAGAATGTAATTACTTGTTTGTGTGTAACTTTTTTGTTCTCCTTTTGCTCGGCTAAACTGAATACTTTCCACAACACAAAGTACATTTTACAGCTTCAGAAAGGTGCTTATCTATAAGGAAGTTAAATTGCAACTCACTTCATAGGAAACAGATATTATTTGTGTCAGCTGAAAAGGACAGAGAAGAAAAAAACGGGAACTGTTAAAAACCACAGGTCTAGTGTCTATGTACAGACCGGGTGTACCCAAACATGTCCAAAAACAGTTTTAAGCGTTTTCTCTTAAAAAAAACGAATTTAAAACATATAATGCAACTGAATAATTCAATGGTGTAAATCAATGAGAGTTGAGGATTGAGAAGAAGAAGGAAGCTGATTCACATGAGACATGAAGTGAATGCGCAGAAATATTATTAAGTGTGTTCTAAAAAAAAAAAGATCATTTGATTTGGGAGCACATTTTGTTAGGTTGCATCAGATGTATAACATGGGATAACTTAAAATGTGTTTTTTATTAAGCTACAACACTGTGATTCTAGTAAGGCAAGGAGGGAAGAGTGTTTAGAAATGGCCCTGGAAAAAAGATGTCAAGACCACAGAATTTAGCCACATCCTGAAGACAGCTACATTTCTCAACAAAATGGCATGTGATGTTCAGTCAGTGTAGCATTTGAGACAGAAATTCAGTTGAAAAAAGTAGAAAAAAGACGCTCTTTCTCTACAGTCTCTGAGTTTTAAAGTATGTGGGATGTACGTTCAATTTTTACATGTTGCTGTTGTCACTTTTTTAAAGAGAGGAAGTAGATGTTGCAAGCAAAGTTGTAATTATCCTGCAGTCAGCTTGTTGGGTCTACAAAACACATGCAAACCTCAAGTGTTCCAGGTGAAGCTATTGCTAGTTGTGTTGTTTGTTTGTACAGAATAATGTGGGCTGCTGTTTTAAATAAAGCTTTTATTCATGCAAGCATATTTGCTCTTCATTAGTACAGACCATAAGTTACACTCTTCACTTCCACTTTCCTGCAGAGTGTGGTGTGGAAAAAGAAAAAAAGACAGAATATGGTGTCTCGATAATGCCAAAAAAAAGGAACTAACAGTAAAGAGCAGTAAAAAGTACTTAGCTAACATGTGTGTGTGAGGGAGCGGAGACCTGATGCTTATACCATTATGATGAATAAATAACCATAATGAGAAATGAATACAAAAAAACAACCTTATATTATTTGCTTTTGTTGACTTGTGGACAAGCTTTTACCTGAACATTACTTTCAGTTTTAACACTGGCAACGCTCAGGACTGAAGAATTGGCAGCTTTGTTTTATGATTTAATAGCTTTGGCATGTCATGGCAACATCACCTGAAAGTGTCACGACATCAACAAAATCCCCGGACTTTCATGTAGATGAATTAAATATAGCAGTTCAGAGTCAGAAAGTTGAATTTCCGACGTAATATTCAACAATTTGTTGTCCACGTTATAATCTAGAATACAGATCAGATCTGGCTGGGGAGAAACGAAACCATCGACAAAGAAACGCATCAGGTGGTTTCTTCAGGACGCTACAACTATAGGATCATAAACCTGTTTTATGGCACTATGAATCAGCTGAATGGTTGTTAACCTTTAACCTTACACTATCAAATCAAACATCTACAGTTAGTTCTGTTGCTGATTAAACCCACTGAAAGCAAATGTCCAGGCTTGTCAGGGAAAATTTGAGCACATGACTGCATTACCACTTAAATCAACAAGGGGGGGAAAAACTAGCATGCATGACTCATTTGAATAGTTACAAAGCAGTGGTCGATGCTATTAGAAAAGAATTACAGGAATTTAAGAAAAAAAAAGACATATTTAGTATTTTGTCAACCAATAGCTTTTAATGCAAAGCATATTGAAGTTTTTTTTAGAAAGGCCTGCTGATCGCTGCCTGCTCAGATCCACACCCACGCCGATCAGCTGCTGATCTTCTGCTTAAACTTAAAGAAAGAAGTCTCATTAAAATTTATTGTTAGTTGGTTGGTTTGTTTTGTTAGTTTTTTTTTTTAAAAAGGAGCACATTAGGTCTGAGCTAAAGATTCATACACAGAGTTTATAAACATCCGGGTGGTCTCACTTGCTTTTCTGTACCAACTAAATCTGTCTGAGTGTGAGTGAGTAAAGTTGGAGCCAGGGTTAAAACTCTGTTGTCTGTTTGATTCTGACAGACTCATTTATTGCATATGAGTAAAAATGTGATGTGATGTTTTAAATGATGCATGCACTCTTTCAAGTAGATACATTTACAGAGTAGCCACATCTATTTTAGTCATGCAACAGCTGAACGGGTGTGTTCTCCAAAAAACTAATATGAAAAGTCTAAGTGTTTGTCCTTCAAACTTGCAGGTTGCTACTACAGTCGATGCAATGCAGGAATTTCAAAGTTATTTTTGCTCTCAAACTTGATCTCTATCTGTTCTTCTTTCACAGGAAATTGCCAAAGATGAAACTGGATATAAAGTCATCAAATCAAATATAGAACCGATGACTTGATGGTGTTCAAAGACAACTAAAATCTAGGCTTTGTATCTGGCAAGCTCTTAAATGTTGCTCCCCTGCAAACTGCATTCTGTATTTGTCAAGAAGATCTTCTTGTAAAGAAGAAAGGAAACGTGATCAACAGACTGCTTTGAACCGATGCTTCTCCTGTGTAGTTAGTTCGCCTTTTTTATTTAACTCAAAGTGAATAAAGCAGAAGTGTTTTTTCAGATTTCCTACACAAAATGAATAAGAAAATTCTGTGGTATTTATGGTTATTTATGAAAAGGTTGCTTATTATTTATGTCTGGATCTACAGAATCAAACTTAACCAAACTTTTTACGCCACAATTTACTGCTTATTTAAAATAAAGCTACTTGGATTTATATTTCCATTAAGGTCCTATTCAAGCCAAAATAGTTGTATTTTTATTTTTAAACATTGTTCAACTATTTTCTTTAAAAAAGAAAAAAAACAGTTTTGTGAGACTCAACACTCAGACCTCTGAAGAGGGAAAAAAACTGAAGTATTAACATCATGGAAACTTATCATGGCTTGCTAATTACAAAAAAAGCTGTTGTGTACTAATCTATTTTGGGGAGATCTCGAGGAAGGTTTTATCACTAATCATTACCACATAACATCTGACTAAGTTTCCTTGAATCTATTTGAAATATGCAGCTAAGGAGATACTCTTAACCCAAATAAATGAATTCATTTATTTTGAATGTTATTAATTAATTTATAATGCAAACTTTGTTTAATACAACTTTATTGTATGTGTATTAAGTTAGCCATGCCAGTAACTGTAGCAATAAATGAATATGCTTCAAACTAAAATGTAGTTTGTTCATATTTTTATTTTAGCTTCTTTAGTCTTTAAATGAGACATGTGGAAAATTATGACATCAAGGTTAAACTACAAAGAGGTTCAACTTTACAAAACAGCATGAAAATACAGAAAACATCAAACAGTAAGACAGGATACTCTGAACCAAGCTAGGATTTTTTTTAAAAATGCATTAGAAATAAATAAAAAATGTAATTTTCATGTGTTTTTGTGTTTTTGTGGTTTGTGTTTTTTTTAAAAACACAAGTATTTACTCTTCACCTTTTGCAGTGTCTGTGAAACGAAGCCTACGTCATCTGCCTTTACGGACCTTTGCATACACACAGTCATCTGCTGGGGATTCAGTCTGCCGAGGTCGCTCTGAAAACTTGACTTGACCGTATTCCACCTCCA
>JAOXYM010000007.1:22696915-22709461 GCA_028567055.1 Leptatherina wallacei | reverse complement strand
TGTGATCCTGAGGGAACTTTTGGTCTCTGCTCATTATTTTCCACATGTCTTCTCCTGATACATTTTAACCTTGACTTTTACTCTGGTTATTAATTAAGGCCCTTGGTTCGGTCGGTCACATTTTAATCAATTTAGATCCAACTTAAGCCCAATAAATATTCCTTACATTCCTAAATCAGCAACAGCTGTACTTCTCTAACCAACAAACCCTGTAAAACTTTATTGTTTACAGTGGGTCTGATCCAATGACTGTAAAATGCACAGACCATCCATCACGTGACCCATAGGTTTCTGAAGAGCTGAATTGAGGCTCGTTGGGCGGTTCTTACAGTCACCATCTTGGCTGCGTAACGAGTCTCGTCACTCCCGGAAAATACAAAAATGGGCGACGAGGTGGTGCTGAGAGGGGGGGCTGTGAGCGTGGGGAAGGATGATTGAGACCCATCAAACTCTGAGTTGCCCGTAGCTATGAGCTAACAAAGCTTACCCCAAAGTAACAGAGATAGGCAGGCTAAAGCTAAGACGTACTGTTAGCTGGCCAAAAAATTTGGTTGTGCTACCCTCTACTTCCTTGCTGTTATATATCAGACACCTGTCAATCAAATGGACCTGAACCTAATTATGAAGAATTTTGAGATTAAATTATAAAAAAAATTTCACTCCCCCCACAGTTGTCCCAAAAGTAAACTTGACCTATTAAACCTAAAAAAAAAAATTGTACCAAGCTGTAAACATGTTTATTTCTGCTGTGAAGGTGGCCTTTTTAACATGGGAGTCTACAGGGATTGACTCCCTTTTCGAGCGAGCCCCTCACGGATGATTGCCGGAGTATTCCACTTGGTCTGATCCCAATTTAGTCCTATTTCAACATAATCATGACAAAGTAAAAAATTATAGAAACTGCGTTTAGTAAATGTCTCCTTTTTCTGAACGCAATCACTGGACCCCATTTGTTGGCGTTAACATTAGTCTAGTGCAAAGGTAGAAACAAGCTAACATTTATGCCGCTGTGGCGCTAAGGGTGTTGCTAACAAAGATGCTAACATTAAACTTTCATATTACAGTGACTAACCTCTCCAGGTGTGCTTTAAGGTGAAGGATGTGGTGGAATCCAGTGTCCTGGATTTTAATACCACAAATGTTGCAATGTGCTGTTCTTACATTTATCCCTTTTATTGAGTTTTTTATAGTTTTAGAAAAACACCACTCATCCGGTTGTAGCGTTGCAGGACTTGGTCAATGAATGAGAATGATGCAGTCACACTGTGACACAAAATGGTGATGTTGTTTTGTTCAGTTTGTTTGCACTTTGCAGATATTCTTTCACAGACGAGGCAAGTGATGGGGAGCAAAGGTTGGGGGAAGCGTGGCTCATGACACACTTTGTTTTGGTCTACAGGCCATGCACAACAGCAAACCTTGTGATGAAATGATTTTGTTTTCTGACCCTTTAAACTTAGTTGTAAAACTTTGAGAGAAAAAAAACTAATCTCACATGACTTCAAAACACAGTATTTTAGATATGTTTAAGTTTGAGATGAAGTTCTTGTTCCCAAGATGCAATGCACAAATTTAAAAAAATATGTGTGTCTTGTAAACAGGGAGCCACGAGCAAACCAGCCTCCTAATAAGTTCAGGTTATACGGAGAGAGGGGTGTCTCAATTGATAGGGCTGAAAACATTGCCCTTTGCCTCCACACTTTGTTTAAAGGCGAAGGGGTAGGGCTAAGGGCTGAGGGGTAGGGCTAAGGGGGAGAATTGAGATTGGGACTTAATCACAGTAGGAAATGGAGGACTACTACAGGACATTGGACTCATGTTTGAGCTGAGAATACTTATATATACAAAGGAGTTCATGTTCACTTCAATGACTGCAAAAACAGGCCCAACAGGCCTGGTATAAGAAGTGTTTGTGCTGATATGCTGTGTTTGGGTTTCACCAAACATTTCTGTGTATGACTGCTGAACATGTCCCACTTTGGTGTTATCTGTCTTGCAGTGTGTTTTATTCAACTTTGCAAACCTTAGCGCCATTGCCATGTTTTGTTTTGGTCGTTTCTTTGTTTTTTTGTTTTTTAAAGAAACTTTCTCCTGGCCATGAACAGGCCATAGGCTACTTGTTCACTTTTTTTTTTAATTGCACCGTCATAGATTTAAACATTTAACATAGTAGCTGAGGAAAGTAGAACCTTGGGGTTGTTTGCAATTTAACTGAGCATCGCAGTCTGACCTTGAGGTGAACTTGCCGGGACGTCCATTCCTGGGAAAATTGGCAATTCTCTTTAATGCTTTCTACTGGTCAATAATCTTTCGCTCTGTTGAACAATGTACTGAAAATTGGTCTAAAATATAACTTATTACCCTTCCCTAACTGATGGGCAGCAGCAGTTGCTTCTCTATGAAAAAGAAGATGCTAGAGAAGCTGAGTACTTTAGAAAAAAGGACATTGAGGAGTTCACTATTCATTGAACAACTGTGTGGGCAAATAGTTACAATTTAGATATAACAAACAATTTCTCAAATCTAGATGCAAGTTTAGTTTAAATAAAAAACATTTCCCAGTTTTATCAGTTCTAATACTTTATGTTACAAAAACAGGTCATTATAATGTGAATGACATGACAATCTATTCTTTATCCAAATTCTTCAAAACTTCATAAAACATTTACCTCATTTTGTCATAATCTGGTCCAAATAAGAAATGAGAATTAATCCCAATCTAAAGACAAATATTTTACCTGCCGGTGATGAACTGACTTCGGGACGGGGTGCATATGGGCTGGATGTAATAATTCTCCAGCTTCACCCCGTCTGCTGCGAGTTTATCCAGCACTGGTGTCTTGATGTCTGAGCTGTGATAACCGATGTCGTTGAAACCCTGGTCATCCGTCATGATGAAGATTATGTGAGGATGTTGTGGGACAGAAGATCTGTCGATGTAAGTCTGTTCAGGCTCATTTTCCACCTGGTTAGGGCTCATCCTGTCCCAGGTCAGGTACCCAAGGCTGAGCAGGCTCATCATAGAGAAACCGGTCAGAGCTGTTGTTGCCATGGTTCCTGTGACACTATATTATTAAAACTTGCCGGTATATATTGTCACCAAATCATTTTGCAGTGAAGTTCAGTATGAAAAAAAATCCCCTCATTAGAGTTCACAGTTGACCCTTGACGCTGTTGAGTGTCTGTTAAACTATCCAAAACCTGTACAAGAAAAGCTACACCTCCATCCTCACTGACTCTCCCAACTGTGTCAGCCCCTTTGAAAGTATTTCACTTTTCCTAGTGGTCTAATTAACCCCGCCCATTTGCCTTGCTGGCCCACTGAAATAACATCAGCCTCCTGCCTCCAAAAAACACACGGAAATATTTCTACTACGTCTAGGTGTTTATTGTAAGTTTACATCTCACATTAGTGATACTTTTGCTAAATCTAAACATTAGTCTGGTGAATTGTTAATTTGCTGACTAAGGTTCCGTTACACTTCATCTCATTTGACTTCTTTCAGTGTTTAAATAGGCTTTAAAGCCTAAAGAATCACGTCTTATTCTTTCTTCTTCACCCATGCATATTTATGGTGGTCTCATTTCAATTAGCTGAACTGCTGACTTTACAAATAACGTGAAATTGAAATTTAAAAAATTTCTTCCGATCTGGGCTTTGCCATGGTTGACAGAGGGTCTACAGAAACACCCTCACTCAAAGAAACATGCTGTGTGGTGGACATTTGAGTCTCATGGAAGCTGTGAGGCCCTAAAAGCCACAAACACAGACACTGTTTCTCTCTCCCCTCCATGGCACTGGGAAACACTCTCCCACTATTCCTTCTGTTTTATGAGTATTACAGACCTGAAGAGAGAGACAGAGCAGACTTCCCAGACTCTGATAACATCTCCAAGCAGGCGTCAAAGAAGCACTTTACAATTGATCCCACAGGTCAACAGAAAGCAGCACAGCTGCACAGCTTCATCCACAGCCCCTGAGTGGAGGTATTGCCCCACAACATCTGGTCTGTGTAGACTGTCATCGTGTTGTAGATTTACTTTGACTTTAAATCAGAGAAGTGTTGTAGGGCTGCACAAAGTAGGATTGACATATACTGTATTTAACCTTTGCAAAGAAGGGAACGTAAATGCATTGGACTTTTTAAGTTTTGGTGCAGTTCACTCTAAAAATCAGACTTTATGTGATTATGGCACACACCAAAACTCCCACCTGCCCATCACATGATATATGACATTGACATAAAACATTTCTGTAGCTAGGCCAATTATTGTATGCAGACTTAACAAGCCATTTACAGAGAAACCTAAATTGTTTTTATGTGAGATATATCTTGTATCTGGACATGTCTTACAACATCAGAAAGTGGTCAGACCGAAGGACTCACACAGAAATTTAAAGATAGAGAGATGTCAGATAGCAACCAAAGCATGACAGAGCCCACTGCACATGATTTCAAATGAATCAAAAGAAAACAAGTCTAACTTGACGAAAGGATGGACAGCTTATAAAAAGGGGATTGGTTTGTGGCAGTCAGGTTCTTTCATATGAAATTGTGGCTATTTAGTTTAAATATGTTGTAGTACAATCTAAAATCCTTCACAGAAACACCTCAGATCAGACTATTCAGGTAAGAGTGTTAAAGATTTGATTAAAATCTATCATCACTAAAAAATGGTGCATTATCTGTTACAGTATCCTGTATATCGGAAGCGAGGTAAAGGTAATTTTAAGTATATTATGATTTTAAAATCGCTTTCTATTCATTATTTCTATTTGAATGCTGTACTTTGTCATGACAGTGTTTGCTGTTGAAAGTTTTATCTGCCTTGAGTGAATTTCCAATGATGCTCTGACTATTTCAGATTAAATTTCACATTTCATGAACAACCTGCCCATATACTTGCAGCGGTGACTAAACAAGCTAAAGTACGAGAGTAAAGTGAATCATGTTCTTAACGCAAAAGCAGCGTGTCAGAGGAAAGAAAACGTATGTGATTGTTTTAAAGTAGATAAATTCAAATGCGCCAGCAAACCTGTGGGAAGGTGTCACGTGGACAGATCTTATTTGCAGATGCAGTCGAAAGAAATAAAGAAAGATGTGTAATCCAAGCTGTAAGCATCATGAAATGGGCATAAAATAAAACTGCTTAACTTACAGAAACTACACAAGATATTAGAATAAAATGTTTTATGGCAGGTTAGTTTTGCAGCAGACACAAGCAAGCATCATTTTTGGAAATCAAAGTCAACCTCTGTAGATTTAGGCCTCTTTTCACACAGCTAAGATGCATATTTGACATCAGAATGTGCACAGAAATAATACAAAAAAATCAACACATTTCATAAGTTTTAAGCTTTTTCAGCAGTTTAAAAGCATTTCAATATGTTTCATTGTAAAAAAATAAAATAAAAAATCCTACTTTGGTACTTATCCACAAACACTTGGTAGCACAGGAAGGAGACCAAACTTTCTGTTCCTTCAAAAATTGCAGAACATGTTCATTAGTCTTACAAAATGCTCTTCCTGCTGACAGCTTGATGGTTGCCAAGTTGTAACTGGAACAAATGAATTCTCCTTCTGGGCTTTTTTCTCTCACATATTGTGACAGAAATAGGTGTGGAAATAAACTTAAATCTTGCAATCTCAAAAATGTTCACACATCACCCTGTCCTGTGACCAGACATTTCCCAGCCCACACTGTCATAGACACACAACTATGCAGCAGACAAAGAGAACACAGAGGAAAAATGTTACACTTTGAATCCTTTCAGCTTCTTTAAAAAGCTCCCTTGACAAGGAGCAACACAACCAAAGGAAAAGATACCCCCTCATCTCATGCAGATTCTGACAAAAGAAATCACACTAAAACCTTTTGAAAGCACCACAGCCAGTACAAATCTCCATCACTGCTGGGTAACCAGTGGACTGTTATCATCTATTCAAAAAGAGAAACATCATGTTCATAACAACCTCAGATATCTTCTTTTTCTGTACATTCACTACACCATTAACTACTACTTACATCACACTACTAGCTCAAGGTCACTGAGATGAAATATGTTCTGCCAAAAAAAAAATCTGTTGAAGTCAAGAGTTGGTAAACACGCTGGAAGAGAAACCATCACACCTTGCACATGTTAATATTAGGACTTGCGGGCATGGAGGTCGCAGGGAAGCCAAAGGAAGTATGAGTCTCCCTTAAAGGGGCACAAAGTTGCGGCTGAGAATGTTTGCTCAGCAGCAGTGGCATCTTTGGAGCGGAGCTTTTGAGTTTAAAGCCAGTAAAGCCAGGAAAGAGGGAGAAAAAAGGAGGATTAAGTTGCACCTGAAGTTTTAGAGCATCATGTTTATTTATGTACTTTTACTAGAAGCGGCAGCTTGGTGATCTGATGGAATCTGCTAAATTCCTGGAAAAACCCAAAGACTGTGAGTAATTGTCATGCTTAAAGTCGATATTGGTCATTAAAAGTTGGCTAAAGACAAACAGAGCAGGACAGAGAGTCATTAATAACCCTGGGTGGCTTTTGAGGAAAAAAAGAGTCTCTCAGACTTTGGGCAGCAACACTTACAAGATGTGACTCATCTGTTTTTTGTTGGTCAGAGGTCTAACTGCTCAGCAGGTCAACAACAACCCAACTCATGTCCACACCACAAAACAAACAACACATATACAGTACAGAGACACTCATGCAAATATCAACATGAGTGTCCACCTTCAGGTCACCTTCTCATTTTCCTTTCATGAATTGTCATATTGCCTAAAAACTCCACTAAGAATTTTACCATTAACCAAGCATGTTGTAATGACAGTATTTATAGAAAAAAAAAGACCCCACAATACACCTGCAGCAGAATTTTAGTGACCTTCAAAAGCTGAATAAACATAATGCTTGGTTACTGGAAATTATTTTTACTTTTATTTGTTTGTCTTCGGCTAAGAATAAAGATATGTTAATTAATTGATATTTCTATCTTTAACCACAGCTGTATAATTCCAGTAACAGCATGATTCAAGGATAAACAGTGGTCTCATCACGTGTGCTTAAAGTGTTAAAGGAGGTCATTCTGCTTTACAAACAACTCACAGCGATTTGCTGTTGTAAAGTCTGCATCACAGTCTCAGTCTTACATTTACATGTTTATGATTTTGTTATCAATATAAATGCTTTGTTTCAGATTTCCTGTCTACAGTGTCTAATGGCAACTTACCATCACAGCATTTATGGAGTGGTAGAAATAATTAAATATACCTGAATCTTATTTAATCTTCTTATAGTGTCTTTGATAGCAGATCTAAATAGTCAACCTAAAATGTTTCAGACTTGCATTTTATTTGCTGTGAACATCTTTCGACTGTTTGCTGGTTGTGCTTTTCCTTCCTGATATTTCCAGTTTCTTAAAGCGGAAGCACACAGAGTAAAATCTTGGAAGTCATACATTTCCTGTTCTCCTTTTAATTAAAGTAGACATGTAAAACAGAAACAAAGCCTGGTTTCTTTCTAAAGGAGCTTACAATTTCAGCTAGGGAGACTCATTCATTAATATGTTGCCAGTAGCCTTTCGAAACTCTGTATTGACCTTTCACCTCGTGTCCAGTTTCAGTTCAAGACTAAGCTTCAGTAACATAAATTAGTTGCAGATCCTCATTCATTTCATTTCTTAAGATTTGGATTAAACATCAATAAATTGTGGTTGAAATTTCATTATATTCACTACAACCAATCCTGACCTTCTAAAAGTGAGCATGTTTGGGTGACCAGATAGTTTATCTTGGGACATGTATCATCGGCATCATCAGCATCACTGTCGACAGCCTCTTTTTTTTTCCCCACAGTGATCCTAACAAACAGAGCTCCCTCATAAGCAGGCATATTTCCAATATATTCTTATGTCCACGTGCCTTTCTGAGCAGGTTTTATTCCTGAGGTAAAATGCAATAAAGACTTGAAAGAGAAGCTGAAATTGAGGTTTGCTGCCGCTGCCACTCTGTGTTGGTCTGCACCAGATGTTGGCTTTGGCAAAAGAAAGTGGTGCTGTTACTGAATATGGCTGTGCCCCTTCACGATGAACACTAACCCCTTTCTAATCAAGGCAGCTCTGCCAGTAAACTGCATATTACTCCCCCTCTCACCCTAATTTACTAATCGGAGTAAGACTGGATGGAAGTGTTCTTTTTTTCCTATATGTAACTCAGAGCCTAAACCTATACTTCAAGCGTATTCCGCTTGACGCCTCCCTGTTTCAAACAATAGTACCCTTGTTTCAGAGTTTGGCATTTATGTTTTCAACTTTGATGAAGCTTTCACATAGAGTTTATAGGAATGGGGTGTGTTTTGGGGACTTGAGACATTAGGACTACATAGAAAGTTCTAGTCCCTGATTCAAATCAAATGGATAAAACTTGTTGTAAGGTTCTGCAAAGTGACCCATTAATTTCAGTCAGGTGTGTTGAAGCAGGGAAACATTTAAAACCTGCAGGACAGCAGCCCTCGAGGACCATAGTTTGATACCCCTGAGATAGAGGGAGTATCCAAATAGTGGTCAGAAAAAGTTGACATATAACAAGACAGTGGCAGAGAGGAACCAAAATACTCATGAGATTGCACAGCACATAGCAGCAGTATGTCAGTGGCAGGGGTGGTATACTGGAAGATCTGTATGTGTTAATGGTCTTAACAAAACTAAGATCCAGACTGTCAAGCAAGTACTAGCTGACCAGCCAGAAGGATCAGCAACAGCAGCATTTGTGGCATAGATGTGGTTATCCCAGAACAGGAATAGGAACAACTAGCAGATGTGGAAGATGAAATCCAAAGTGATCCAAGTGATTATAGGTGCTTAGGGAGCTATGGCTCCAATAGTACTTGAGGTCTCCATCCAGAAAAGTGCAGTTAACAGCAAATATACTTTGCAGAGCCCTCAAATCAAATCAAATCAAACTTTATTTATAAAGAGCTTTTTCATGCCAAGGACAACACAAAGTGCTTTGCACAATAAAATGCATATAAAATAAAAGAAGTCTTCACACAACAAAAGATGTCATTGTAATTAAAAGCACCCCCTCCCCCCACCCAAACATGACTCCCTAACTTCTGTCTCTTAACTGAAAGTAAGTAAAAATGAATGAAGTAGAATAAAAACCAAACATCTGGCTTGACGCTGCTGTGAGGAAACGATATCTTTAGGATCCATCCACGCCGGGGGCCAGTCCACCCAATGTCCACAGAGGCTGTCGCCACAGCAACCACCCAGACCAAGGCAGGCTGGGCCCACAGGACCCCCTGAACCCAGGCAGGGGCGATCACCACGGCAACAACCCCCAGACCGGGCAGGCGAAGCCCCCAGATCCCGATAAGGAAAACACTGGAGTTAAAACAAAAAAAATAACTGTAAGAACAATAAGAACAAGTAAGAGCAGCAATAATGAAAATATATATAAAAGATTTCATAAAATAATGTGCTAAAAATGGATGAATAAATAAAATAACATTTAATAAATGAAGTAAAATAGGATCAGATGAAAATGATATAAAATAAACTAAGATCAAATAAAACTCAGTTAAAAGCTAAGCTAAAAAGGTGGGTCTTGAGCCTCTTCTTATAAACATGTCTCTGTGGCCCTGAGGCCCTCTGGCAGGCCGTTCCACGGGCGAAGGCCGTAATAATGGAAAGTTGGCTCACCATATGTTTTAGATCTGACCTTAGGAACAACCAAAAGGCCGGTGAGGTCCTCATGCTCATAATTTAAAAGCAGGTCAGTTAAATGAGAAGGCCCAAACCATTAAGACATTTATAAACCACTAAAAAAGAACCTTAAAATCAATTAAACTCAATCCCCAAAGATTAAACTGGGAACTTTAACCTATGGACACATCTTTGATAATAGTGATGCTGCTTAAAACTCGTTAGGTTGCATATTATCAAGAACCCTTAATTGGCAAAGCAAAAACATAAAGCGGTCTCATTTAGCCTCTGTGGGTGTGAAATGTGTAGGTAAATCAGCTGTACAGGAAACACGTATTTATTCTAAGTTGTCCTCTGCAGCTATAATATCTGCAAATCAGGCCATGGGAAGTCAGACCTTGCAGGTGATGAAGTCTCTGAGGCAGAACTTGAGTGCTGGGAGCGACTGACTGAAGGTGTGTTTGATTTGGCTCTTGTGTAACTGCAGCACTAGCCAGAAAGGCCAGACATAACACCTCATTACAATCCTAATGCAAAGCCACCTGGACTGACAACTGCAAGAGAGTCATAAGGGAATCCGTAAGGGGACTGAGTATGTGTTCTTCCTTTTTCGTTATTCACATATCCATGTGAGTGGTTAACTGAAATAGTTTCTTACCACTGTACCAAGGTGGCCGTGCTGACAGGCTGTGACACATAAAATCTCATTGGCAGCAGTTGGAGGTAATTACCTGCAGAGTGAGCACAGATGTGAGCTGCTAATCATGTGGAATGTAAAGTAGATTTATTTCCTGTGAAACAGACTTCCATTTACAAGGGTAACCTGTACAAATATACCCATCATTTTATTGCCTCATGCCATCAAAGCCAAATGAAATGTTCACCTTTCTTGTGCTCAGAGATGTTTAGATATTTAGTCTTCTCTGTTCCATCTCTGTTCCTCCAAAAACTTTGATTCAAGATGAAATACCTGCTTTGCACATACCTGTATGTGATTCAGTTTAGATTAAACGTTAGCTGAGTGAGGGTTAAACTACCCATTGCACAATTTTTTTTCCTTTGTGAAACCTTGGTGGTCTACTCCATCAACACTGAAAATGGGAGCTGAGTCAGCCTCATAACCAGCTCGTTAGCGTGAACCTGTGGTACGTGTGGATCAGGGGAATTGTAAAAAATGTTGAAATCAAGCTTGGTGAGACCCACAGAGCAATGACTTTGAGTTTGGAATATTCACTGCTTTCCTTTCCTGGTTTTTCAGATGAATGGGTCTCTTTCAGCTCCTAACCCTCTGCTTACTCTCCTTTAGTTTGACCCAAGGTCTCACCACCAGCTCTTTCTCCCACTGCCTGGCAGCCTGTCATGCCCAACCACCTTAAGTTTCCTAAACCGATCAGAAAAAACAAGGTCACATTTTTATCCAAACACACCTGACAGACAGGAGACTGACCTTCCCGGTAGCGCTCTGATTATCCCATTTGATTGGATGGTTTGTGGACTGTCTGGTTATGTGAATGAGGAATGTTTTTCTAACATGACGAAATTTAAGAGGAAAGCTGAGTCAAAAACCCTAAAACCACAAGAGAAGAAGCTGCACTGGTACAGATGGGACAAGGAGAGGGGTTTATTTTAAGACTTTCTGGATGATAGTGTTATTTCCTCAAATATGAGCCAGTGGACTGTGTTGACCTTCATCTTTAGCTTCTCTTTTAGCATCAGACTAATATCTTTTTTTCTTAAAAGTTACATGCATACACCAAATGTTCCAAAAAGTTGGCAAATTGTGTTTAATTGCTTGAGATAACACTATGAACTGCATTGCCGAAGTAAATAATTACCTTGTTTCTTCATTCAAATCCTTTACTGAAGTAAAGTACTAATACCTCACGGTTAAAGCGGGGTTAAGTATTCTGTTAGAGGTAAAACTTAAAAAAGTGAAAATCTTCGTATTATCAAAAAAATTTAATAAAACGGTATAAAGGGAAAAATATTAATTGCAGACAAGCATTCCCTGTGGTTGTTTTACTGTTATATAATAAACAATTAGATCATTGTAAGTATTTGCAGGATTTTACAGTTGTAGTTGGTGGAGACTATTTGAACTATTTTGTATCCAGCTAAAAAAAACATTTCATTATAGATTAAAGCTTATTGGCTGTGTATATTCTCAGTATGGCAAGCAGAATGATAGTCTGGTGGCATGTTGAGTCAAACATATTTACTCAGCCAAGGGGAGCTTTATGGATTACAGGAAATGAAGTACTGTTGATATAGGGCTCTTCTTGACAGTAAGTATATTTTTTTTATTGCTGGAAAAACATATTAATGTTGGAGTCTGACAGGGGGAGTAAAAGAAGGGAGAGAGTGTACAGAAGAGAAAGGGAGAGAGGGAAGAAAAAGAGACCAAGATACGAAAAACAAAGATACAACAGGTAGAAAACAACTGCACAATAAAAACAGAAAAACCAGACAATCAACTGCTGCACCTGTAAAGATCTTTAATAGAAAACATCTTACAGCTTCTAATAATATAAAGCAGAGAATCAGCACTAACAGGAAGAAAACACCAACAACACAAGCAGCAAATGTATGCAAACATAACTGTGGCTAGTAGTGATTAAACTACAGAACAACACACAATATCTGTATAATCACGTGTGTGAGTGAGACTGTGTGTGAGTGCAAAATATATGGAATGAGTTGGTGCAAATGTGAAAATGCAACTGTGCCCCCTCCAGAAGCAGAGGCCCCAAGGCACAAGCAACCAGCAGCCACCACGGAGCATTTTTTCCTTACATGCACCTATCTCTCTAACGTTTTCAATTACCTATAGGCTACCCTTACCTCTCAAAGTGAATCT
>JAOXYM010000007.1:22669091-22682864 GCA_028567055.1 Leptatherina wallacei | reverse complement strand
TGTGGCCTACCAACAACACCTAACAGTAATTATTATTATTATCATTATTATTATTGTTATTAGTAGTAGTAGTAGTAGTTATTATCGTACAATCTGTTCTTTTATCCCCATGCTCTTGTGTTGCAGGGGGAAAACACGACTCGTTCTTGATTCAACAAGAAGACATCTACTGTAATATGAACATATTAATAAAGATTCAAAGAGTTTTTACATTTCATCATGTATAGATTTTGGAATATTTTTAATGCTGACAGACATTTATTAAGATGACAGATGATGTGCAAACAGTGTGTAGTATGTACTGTACAGATGAGATAAGGTAAACAGATTTTAGCATAAATCATGAGCTTCTTTCTGTAAGACGTCGCCATTGATGTGTATTTATTTAATAAATTATTAAATATATTTTAACTTGATAATGAAGAGTTGTTTGTTTTGTTTTATTTTTAGCAAGTCACAGACTGGCTCTAAAAGTGTTCATGTTTTTATATTTGTATTTTTTTTTTACAAAGCAGCAAAAAAAGTAAGTAATTTTGTGTTTGGTCTATTGATTCACTCATTTAATAATTCCAGCTGGATTTGTATTGCACATTATTATAAAGCCTGATTAGTCCTCTTTACAACAAGTTATAACTAGTAATGATTGAGTTTCTGTGGAATGAACAAAACAACTCAACTTGTGTTTAACACCCCCCAAAATGTGGCAAAATCCCCTGGAATTATCTGTTGGTATTCCCTCTTGTTTTGAGTTGCTTGGTGGATTTGATGATTCCACACCAATAAGGGAAAAAAAGTCCAGTTTAACACTTTATTCATTTTACGCTGTCAGAGGCCTCAGCATGTGATCCATATGCAACCTCATCCTTCTGCTGGCCGTCAGCCTGGTGACCAGGGATTATCCTCCTCTGCTTTTAACCCATCATAGCTGCACTAGGTTGCCATAATACAGCACTCCGGTAGCAGTTAAGGGTTATGGGCCTTGGCCCAGAGTAGTTGACCTTCATTGTTAGCCCGGGGACTTGAACTTGCGTCTTCTGGGCTCAACTCTCTAACCGCCAGACCACCACCACCACCCCTGTCATATGTTAATTGTTTTAGGACGGCATCCCATTCCCCAACTAGAAGTTGCTGAAAGTCAACAGTGTGGTTGTGTTGTTCCCAGAGCAGGCCAAGACTGATCCCACAATCATTTTGGTTAAGGTCTGGACTAACAGCGGTTTATTCCATCTTCTCCACTCCCAAATTCTTGAGGTACTGTGTGATGATCCTGGTTCTGTGGGAGAATGGATTTATGGTCAGATTCTGGAGACATGGGAACACCACTAGCTGCAGAATTTCATTACAAAACGTCTACCAGTCAGTGGCACACACCGGGCAGCACTTGAAACTCGAAACAAGAGGAACTGCAAGCCGAAGAACATTGCAGGGAATTTTTTGGCCCATTGTTTGGGAGTCCTCTCTCATATTTAGCTGTGTTGCCCATTCCACAGATGCATTATACCCTTTAGTAAAGGTCTTTAATCAGGTTTTCCAACAATGTACAATACAACATCAATAATAGTTATTTAATTGGAAAAATACACAACCGAACACAAAATTTCCTGACACTCTGTGCTAAAATTACATGTAACTTTAATAGACAGAATTACACTACAGCAGGTCTAATGACTGCATAGATTGTTGGAAGAATTCCTGTTATTGGTGTTTACAACAAGCAGAGAGCAACATAAAAGTGTAGAATATCCCTTTCATTTGATCAAACATCTCTAAACCTTGAAGGACAAATCTAAAATACATTATGGTTATAAATATATGTATATATTTGTTTTTTATATATGTTTACCAATCATAAATTTAAAAAAAAGAAAAATAAGTTGGTGTGGAACCTGAAATACAAACTAGATAAGCAATGGCTCCTTTCAGTAGAAATGTTTGGGAGAATAACTGTTGTGCCATACTTGACATGAGAAATCTTCCATTACAGTATTGAACATTTCTTACTGAGATTTAGTAACTAACTGCATTATTGGTCTGATCAACAGCTTCCGTTTGTGACTCTCTGGGACTTGCATAATATTTAGCTCCTCCTCTTAATGGAAAAAAAAGAAAAGATCTCAAGTTTCCACACTTCCTCTTTCCACATACAACATTCCCTTCCCGTTATCTTTCACACTGCTTCACTACATGAAAATCTTGGTGGGTCCTTTTAAGTTTTTATCTGCATAAATATATTCATTCTGACAGTTTTTTACAATCTTGCATGCAACAGATATGAGACTTCATTCTGCTACATCACATCTGTTCTGTTTCTTAGCAATCTGCCTTGTTGGCTCTCAAAATAATGTCTGTGATGTCATGATGAGGATATGCATCAAGTTCCATGAATTCTTGTTTCCTCCACCCACAGCCAAACACAACTGCGTAATACAACTCCAATGGATGACACCGAGTCAACAACAAGGGAGAGAACAACTGGAAAATGTAGTAATCAGGAGGCAGACACCTCAGTGCTGATGAACAGCAAGCCCCTACATCGCTTTGTCCAAAGAGAGCCAAGAAGTCTCGGGGTGACACAGTTAGTTGTAAATAAATAGGGCAGCTACTAACTGTTTTATGATTGTGGACTTTTTCAGAAATCTGTCTCGTTCTTTTTCCCAGATTGTCATTCTGATGTTTGGCTGTGCTGAGTTAATGATGGGATTTCTGTTTGCTGGTGAAGACATGGTCACCTCTTACAAAATCTATGTCCCTTTCTGGCTGGGCACTCTGGTAAACAGGACTTTTTTGCTTTGCAGACTTTGTTAAAATTGAAAAGTGGGGGTAAAAAAGTCCTCCATGGTTATATCTTTACTGAACAATGTTATCGACATATACAGCTGCTAAAACCTTCCAAACTATGTGGGAAAATGTAATGCTTTTTTGCTAAAAAAAAAAAGAAATAAAAAATTAAATGAAAAGGAAAGTGCAACTCTCTTGTCTTTTAGGGACACGTAGAGTGAGTATTAGCTGTCATTATTATGATTAGCTGTGAAATGATGTGACAATTAGATGTTATGTTTGTCTTTGTTTCAAGTTTATTATCTGCGGAATCCTATCAATCTACACTGAGTTACATCCATCCAAAAAGATGGTAAGCATACTGCTTTTATTCTCTTGTAATTCTTCAATCTCTCATGTGATGTGAAAAAAATCATTAATATATTGTAACCTTTTTCAATTTGTAGGTAACTCATGTCAAGATATAAACTAATAAAATAAGATAAAACACCTCATAATTACCAGATCTTAAAATCAAGCAAATGTAATCTTAGATTAACAATACACATATATTACACTGTTATAAATTATTCAATGTCAATTTTAGTAAAAAAAATTGGGAAAAGTTCTATAAGATTTGCATGTAGATTTTTATTCACAGGTATCTTAGGTTGAGGTCTGGATTTTTTTATTAGGTAATTGCAACACCTTGATTCTTTTCATTTTTAGCCATTTCGTTGTAGATTTGCTGCAATGATTGGCATCATTGTCCTGTTGCATGAGCCGGTTTTGTTGAAGCTTTCGCTATCGGATAGATGGACTCTTGTGGTTTATTCAGAGGCAAACTTTACCCATGCTCTTTGACATTTCCAAAAAAATACATCTTTTCTTTGTAACTTCCTTTTTTCTAATTGTACTGTCATGAATTCCAACATTTAATATACAAACTGAGGACAGTCTGAAATGCTTTTAGGTTCTTTCTTATTTCTTGAAGTATTGCTCAGTCTGACCTTTGGATAAACTGTTGTGGACTTTCACTCAGCTGGGAAGATTAACAACTGTTTTGGATGTTTTCCTCACAAGAATATTTATTCTCACTTTGGAATAATTGACTCAAAATTGTTTGAAAATGGCCTTATAACCCTTCCTGGAAAGATTGGCAAAAACTATTGCCTCTCTGAAATCAACGCTGATGTCTTTCCTTCATAACACGGTCTTAACACACACATGAATGCTCCAGACAAGTGGAGACATAAAAAACCTTCCAAGTGTTTTCACACATGCTGATGATCCGTCAGTCTGGCTGCTATTTACTGCTATTTGTTGTCCTGTTTTTTTCCCTTTTTTGCACATTCTTTTTTCATTTTGGCTGTTATGTCCTGATATGTGAAACCATACAAAAGAAAGTGGTTTTCTTTTGTTTGTTTTTTGCTCATTGTTTAATAGACTGAACTGCTCCTTCCAGGTGACCGTGTGTCTGTCCATGTATGTGGTTTCCATCATGGGAATCATAGTCTCTGCTGGCTACAGGATATACTGCTTGGGCTTCTATACCCACTTCACAAGAAATTACAGGAGTTACGGCGAAAGCGTGAATTACGAACAGTTGGTCAGTAAAACTCTTTTCTTTTCTTTCTTTAAAAACAGAATTGACCAATCAAATTTTAACATGGAATTGAGTAACTCTTCTTTTAATTCTTGTTGCAGGTACAACTGCTTTGTGCAGAAAGCATTTTGTTCATATCCTCCCTGTGTGTGACGGGAATTCTCATCTTCTTGTGTATTTTTGCACGTTTTGCCCTAAAATCCACACATACTCAGGTAATACTTTTATTGTTAAATCATGGACAACAGACTATTTTTTCTGTAACGCAAGAAAAAGATTTTTAAAAAAGGAAGTGGAACATTTAAAAAGGCCGAACATTTTACAAAACAGAAAATGCAAGGCCGTTAAACAAAGCACAAGAAGACAAAAGCAAACAATAGCATTTCACAAAATATGATATTAAGGGGTTCAGAAAGAAAACACATTTCAAACAACAAACAAAAAGGTGTGTGTTTTAGGGAAATGTTATAGTTTTAACATTTGAATTGTTTAATGGTTTTCAGATTTTTGTTGTTTTTTGGTGATTTGTCTAATGTTGACTTGTTTTTGCCTAATGGGCCACCATACTTAGAGAAATATTTCATAGTTTCAAATTTGGGGACAACAAAACTCAAATAAAGAACATAAATCAAGACACAGCATAAGAAATTAAAGTTAACCTCAGGAAGAGTTGAGGATTGAAAATGATAATAATTTTCCATCTAATTTAATCTTTCAACATCAGCAATCATCTGAGGAATAATGATGTAATCATAACAGGTTATGGTTACATTGTTTAAACCACTTGTTATTTTGTGACCATCTTGTTTTTTTTCTTTCTGTTTCATCAGGTCATTGTCCAGCACATTCCACTGCCACGAACTGAAACAACAGCAAACTGAGACGGACTTTTAACAGCATTAATATGTCTTAACCTGCACTGTTTCTCCTGTTCTTGTATCCTCTGAAAGATTTTTTTTTTTACGTGCACTACTCACAAAAAGTTTGAGATGTTTAGCTTTTGGTATGATGTCAGAATGTACCTAAAATGCACTATAGGCTTTACAGGGGAACTTAATTTGGCCTTCTCTAAACTTTTAAATGCACATGTCAAACTGTTACATGTATCTTCTCTAACAAGACGACTAACCGCTAAAGAACAAAAGAAGAGTCTGAACCATTAATCGACCACTAAATGTTCTGATTCAGTGACAGTTTGGATTTAAACAGTCCTTGTCATCATACCATTGACATTTTGACATCATTAGACTAAATCGACACCTAAAACATGGCTGTAACTGTGATATTTTCCTATTGGATTCATACATTTAGAGACCACTGGTATTCTTAAATCAGAATCTGTTATCACTGCACTAGCACATCTCATCCTGCTCTATGAGGACAACAAAACTTCAGTCTGACAGAGGGCGAAAACAACCTTGAACTAAAAAGGATGACCACAAACTCATCACTCAAAAACCATAGTCTGACGTCAAGTCACCGTCAAGTGGCAAAAGTTACCCAACAGGAATTTGAGCTGTCCGAGCCGTGGTCCCTTATTTTTCCCAGAGCTGTATATATATATCAACTCCATATTATTTTAGCACATATTTTTTTCTGTACATTATGTAAATGTTAGACTTCCTGTCTCTTTGTATACAGGCTACACTTACAAAGGGAATGCACTTACCATTCATGTCTCTAGTTTGTTTTTCTCCTTTAGTTTACATTCTGTGCTGCACTGTACTACTTACAGAACTTTTTTAACCAATTTTCACTTGGGCATGCTACATTTTAACACATATATGTGCTTTACTTTTTACATTTTCAAAAAAAAGGCCAGTTGCTTTTGTTTTCATGAATGTGATGGGAATTAACGAATATGTTTTATTTTGCTGCACTGTGTGCTTTTTAGATACCTAAATCTTGTTAAAGCTGCATGGATCAGACAATAACATTTAGAAGCTATGCTTAGGCATATAAGAGATGTAACCTTAAATTTCTTGCAAAATGGAGACTGAAATGTAATGCTGCATTTGATTCTAATTGTTCACTCCACACTTTGTTTGAGGCTTCTTGGTTGGGGACTCGATTAAAAAAAACATGTTGGGAAATGTATTGGCTCTTTTTTTTTCTTAGCTAAACTATATTAAATGTCTCTTCTGATTGTTCTTAATGATCTTTTATCTCCAGTAAACCACATGTATAAGTTGAAAATTATCATAAAGCCAGGTCATTTTTGCCCCATCAGATTGTTTGGTGATAATCATTTTATCTCTTTCCAGAACATGGGACTTGCCTATCTACATATGTGACTGGGTTTTACAGGAATTGGTCAGATTTGAACGAACACCAAAGTCACATAATGAAAAAAAAAAAACTAAGTAGGCAGCACTACACCAGCACCTCATGTTCAACACAATTTGGTTTTGGTCATCTCTGATGTCACACATTAAAAATGTATGAATGTAGATGGAATGTCTGGGAGTGGATGGACTGGGTATAAAGATTTCATACCAGCAAGCATAATTAAGATTACATGCACAAAGGGATGCCACCGTGTACTGGATGACTGTCATATTCAGCCAAAGATCACATTGTAATCGTGCAGCAAAGCTTTGTACAAACACTTGCTACATCCAAATCCTGAAACCTTGTGTCAGGCTGAGATTGCAGCAGGCGGACACAAACACAACCGTTCATCAAAAGGGTTTTAATAAAGGTCTCCAAAGTTAACCATGCAACGAGACGCATGCAAACAGTGAGCTGAAAGGGGTACACACTAGACATAATGGTGGCAAGACTACACAAGGAAGTTGTATGAACAGTGTATAAATGGATAACAGGTGCAACACATGAGGGTTATGATGAGGACACAGGTGCAGTCCATAATGATAAGCTATTACAATTTCCCTTGGGATCAATAAAGTATCTATCTATCTATCTATCTATCTATCTATCTATCTATCTATCTATCTATCTATCTATCTATCTATCTAATGGTATGAACAGAGGAATTCTGGGAATTGTAGTGTCTGGACTGCTGAATAATAGGCTGGCGAAGCAGAAGTGGAGAGGGAGCAGACACGATACTTTGCTGGTTCCTCCATGAGTTTTGGTTCTAAGAGTCATCAATATTGTGTAGTCTGTGGCACAATCTTGCTGAATAGATGAATGAATGAATAAATAAATCTTCTGATTTTTACTCCAACTGTGTTACCAGAAAAATATCAATACTGATGGACTGTTATATCAACACATCACACAAAGTATTCACTCAAGTTGAAACCTGTTTAATTCATGTGACCCAAGAAAATTACATTTTCTCCTTAGATTAAGAGTTTCTTTAGCAGATTCCTCAGGGGTCAATGGTTGCAGTCTCAATACTCTGCAGGGCTAAAACAGAAAATGTCCCAGGCCCCGCCACAGGCAAACAGCAAACAATGCTGCTACCACCATCATGTGTCACAGCAGGGATTGGTGCTTTCAGGAAGATCAGGAGTCGTATTTTGTGTGTTTTTATTTCTTGGGTGAAAAAGTTTGATTTTAATCTCAACCGACCAGCTTCCTTTTTGAAAATCATTTTTCCTGTCAATCTGCACTAATTACTGAGATTTGACTTTGATCTGGTTGGTGACTAACAGCAGCATTGATCT
This sequence comes from Leptatherina wallacei, assembly GCA_028567055.1. Classification (NCBI taxonomy): domain Eukaryota; kingdom Metazoa; phylum Chordata; class Actinopteri; order Atheriniformes; family Atherinidae; genus Leptatherina; species Leptatherina wallacei. Next base: position 22,674,866 of record JAOXYM010000007.1, on the reverse strand, counting down.
AAGGAATGGCCTCAGTCTGCAACCATCTGAGACTGCATAGTGCACAGCTCTTCCCCTTACAGGAAAAAAAGAGAAGCTTCACATTTTCACACTTCCTCTTTCACACACGACATTCCCTTCATATTATCTCATTCTGCTTTACTGTGTGAAAATCACCATAGATTCCTCTATTGATTCATTTTTCTCCCTTTTCATTCTTTTACAAAATTGCAACCATTATCATTGATTTCACAATATTTCGTGAAGCAGGCTTAATTCATCTGCATCACATTTATCTGACTCAACTATCTGCCTTGTTCGATCTAAAAGAATCGTCTCCACCCTCTGCCAAAAACAGAGCTTTCCATTAAACAAGCAAGGGAAGGCACTAAGTCAACAACTGGAAAATGTGCTTATCAGGAGGCAGACAACTTGGTGCTGATGAACAGCAGGGCTTTACACTGCTTTGTTCCGAGGTAACACATTTAAAGTGTTGAATAGGGCAGCTATAAACTGATCTCTGATTGTGCACACTTTCAGACATCTGTGATGTGGGACTGTGTTGAGCAACTGATGGGATTTCTTTAGCTGATGACAGTATTGAGACCTCTCACAGAATGTCTGCCTCCTGCTGGTAGTGAGCAAGCAGCTCATTGCACACACTTCAGTGTAACCATAAATCCTTCTTGCAAAGCTCTTATGCGCCCAGAAGATAGAAACAGTGATGCTACCGCACACATCAGATCTGTAATAAAAGCAGCATACATCCATTATAATTCTGTGTAATTTCAAATCACCTGATCTTACTGTGAACAAATACAGAAGCTTTTTCATCTGACCCCACAGACCAGTCAGGCGGACTTAATATTCATTACCAGCATTTAAGTTTGATTAGCATCTATTAATTATACTGTAATCAGATTATATTAAAAACGAATAGCTTTATACTTCATTAATCCACTGCTTTTGGTCCTTCTATCCCCCACCCCCCCGCTCCCCATCTCCTAATTGTCAGAAAAAGGTTTGAACACTGGGTTATTTGGTTTGTGGATTTGTGTCAAGTGATTCATTCATTTAAAATGCGATATTCAAATTTCAAAGTTTAAAAAACAACTTCATTTGGAAGTATTTTTTCTTTTCTTATTGCATAGTATGGTGTAATGAAACCATATTTTCTATGTTAATATAACAAAACACACAGCACTAGCCCTTGTTTAATTTCTAGATGCTTGTCTTGTTCAGTGATGAATATGCCGAACAAGGTAGCCCCTTGTTCGGCAGTGTGAAGATCAAATGTTTACAAGAACAGCAAGGACATCAAACATTTTGGGCTTTTCATTTATTTCCAGTCGTTTCATCAAGTAGACAAACAGTAGCTTAACATTATGGTGGAAGTCCTCTGTGATGTTGGTGGTTCAAGAATGAAGGACAACAAGAAGAGGGATATCATATTTGGTCCAAGTGCATGTGTATATGTTGACAGTATTTAATAGACGTAGCTAGCAGTGTACAGAGACTTCATGGAGGCCTGATCAGCTGAGCCGGAGGGCTTGTACTCTCCTTTGGAGGCCATGCCATTGATCTGGTGGCAGGAAAGAGGAGGGGAGAAGAGCAAAGTCAAATGTGAGTGTTAATGATCAGCCGAGTTACATGCGCTACATCAGTACCAAGACCAAAGAGACGAAAGCTTTTAAGGATCAATCATTTACCAGACAGTATAAAGTTAGGTAATCCAAGATAGCAATTATGTAAGAGCCCATTTTGTCCACAGTACAAATTGATAAATGGTAAATGTTGCATTGTGTCCACTCAGCCTCAGTGATGGTCACTCACCTTGGCCCTGCTGCAGAAAGCTTGCTGTGCAGCACCCTTGTTGGCAGCTTTGCCCTGCCAGGCTGCAAGAGCAGAAGCCTGGAGTGCACGGCCATAAGAGAAGGTCAGCTTCCAGGGGCGATGGAGGGGCACCTGGTTGATAGCGTTAAGGTTGACGGAAGCTTCCTCCTCACTCTGGCCTCCAGACAGGAAACAGATGCCTGGGAAGATACAAAGAGTGTGCTACTCATGCTAAAAGAAACTTCTCCACATTCTCCTTAAACTGATTTATTGGGGGTAAATGCTGAACAAATGATACTCACCAGGTACTGCAGCGGGGACAGTGCGCCTCAGAGCGGTCACTGTAGCCATGCCAACCTCCTGAGGGGTGTACTTCCTAGTACAGGAGTGTCCAGCAGTGACCATGTTGGGCTTCAGCAGAGTGCCCTCCAGGTAGACGTGATGGTCGGACAGAGCCTTGTACGTAGCAGCTAGAACCTGAAGATAAACAGCCGCATGTATTAGTGGGAATTTATCTTGTGTAAGGGGACATTCCTCTATCATTTCATGTGCTATGCTAACCTTTTCTGTGATGTACTGGCACCGCTGCAGGTCGTGGTCACCATCAGGCAGGATCTCTGGCTCAACGATGGGCACCAGGCCGTTCTAGTGAAAAATAACACTACATCAATCAAAAGACTCACACACACACACAGTGCAGTCATCTGCTGACTGTAACGGAGGATAAAAGTTGGATACGCACCTGTTGGCAGATACTGGCATATCTGGCAAGCACATTGGCGTTCTCTGCAATGGCAAGAGCTGATGGGCAGCCATCCGAGATCTTGATGACACACCTCCACTTGGCGAAGTCACAGCCATCCTTCTTGTACTGGGCACAACGCTCTGAGAGGCCATCCAGACCTAAACAAGCCACATTGTGGTTATGTTGACATCATTTTACAGAAATCTGCTGAAAGAAATGTGATTATTTTTCACTTCTGTAAATCTACTTGTCAAACTGAGAACTTTTTTGTTTTTTACCTTGTGTGGTTGTCTCCCCATCTGTTCCATTAAGACCAGCTGTGCCTTTGTCCACCTATAAACCAAAAGACAAATCGGTGAGATCTAAAATTGTCAACGTGTGTTATTTAAAAAGGTAAATGTCATTTGCAGCTTTGTCACCTTGATGCCGACGACGATGCCCTTGTCCTTGACGACTTGAGGGAAAAGCTTGCCGCTGTCTGCTTTCTGGTAGAGCGTTTCGTGGAAGAAGATGACCCCACCCACGCAGTTGGAGATGGAGGGATCAGAGGAAAAAAGGATGTCACGGAAGCAGCGACGGTTCTCCTCGCTGTTCTCCACGTTGATTTTCTGCAGGCGCTTTCCCATGGTGCCTTGACAACAGAGCGGTCAAATTAGATGCACATTCCCTGCAGTTATGTCTTATAATAGATTAATAAGCATGAGACTTACCTGTTGATTCATCTGCTGCCAGGATTCCCTTTCCTGGAGCCACGATTCTCTGAGCAATGTCAGAGAGCTCCTTCTTCTGCTCCGGAGATAGGGATGGGAACTGATGAGTCATCCTAGTGGAAACAATAATGGTTACTTGACAAACAGTTTAAAACTCAAAACTTTAGCAGGTATGAGGAAGAATTAATCTTCCCATCTAAAAGAAAAAAGAAAAAGAAAACACACATCCTGCTTCTCATGCCCTGCCTCTGCAGTTAAATATTTGGCTTGGATGATTGAACTTTGGCCTTCAAACAGATAAGTCCTCCTTTTCATTGTGCAACATAGTTCATAGTTCACTTAAAGTTGATTGCAAGTTTGCCCAAAGCTTTCTGTAGAAGAATTAATTTAAAAAAAAACTACTTTAAGACCATGATTGCAATATGCATACAGTATGCTGAATTATCATAAACAGTATAATCTTTACACAAACCCTTATGATAAACACTGGCAACCATCAGCTCCAAACACAACTCTCAGAATTTGCCACCAGTGAACAGCACACTTGTCATAAAATCTGAATATTCCTATATATTGGAACATCAAGCAAATTCCATCGAATAAGACCATCATGCAGTTCAGCAGGCCACTGCTGGACATCTCTAACATGTGGAAACCTACACATAAAAACTCAACTCAAACAAGTCAGACTGGTTTCTGCAAACTATGTAAACCTGTAGTTTTGCAAACGCTATAAACTTTAAAACGCAGCTTACTTGAAAGTTTAGTCAAACAGCAACGACGCTAGAAGTTACAAACGGCCCCCGTAGCCTCCTGTAGGCGAATGGAATGATGAAGAAGGCAGAGAAACTGTGAAACGCTGTATTTATTGCCTGCTCGGGGCCAGTGGGGGGAGGTGCTCGTGATGTGTTGGGGGCGGGTATCACCCCGGTAACGCAATTGGCCCCTTCAGAAACACAGGGGCGGATTTCATGGTGTGGCATCAATGATCTTCTGTGGACTCGACAGTTTATGTCAGGACCAAAGATTGAGGTAAAAACAAGAAAGGGAACACTGTGTGAGTTAAAACCGACCTCTGCATGAATGCACTGATCACACAGTCCTGATGCGCGCGCCCCGCCTCCTCCTCTTGCACCCTGTGAGCTTTTGCAGCATTTTGAGGCATGTTGAAATGTGATGAGAAGCCTGCTGCAACCTTGCAAAGCAGGTTTTTGTTTTACTTCCGTCTTGTGAAACCAAATATTTCTTTTTCTGACTTTTTATAAACTTTAGTAAACTTTTTGTGCAAAAACATGTCTCATAAAGGATTGTAGCCTTCATTTTACACCAGCCCAAACTTTCATTATCTCACCAAATCTCTGTAGTTATCATCAGAATTGATTGATTGTAATAATACAAAGTTAATGAGTATTATTATGCACGTGACTACATAAAAACGTGCTTTGATTTATTAAACTAATTCAGAAAAATAGATTTGTGTTTTTTTTTTTGTGGGTTTTTTAATCAAAGGCTGCCTTCTCGGACAAACTTGTGTATCCACTTCATGCGTCACACTCCCTGCAAAGCACGTAATGCTTACACGGTTTTCTCATCGATTACTGAAACTGGACCAAAAGTTTTAAGGTTTTATCGTATTACTAGCCGTACGCAACTGGTCCCTACAGATAGGGATATTTGATCCAACAGTCTGGGCTGCTTTTTAGACACACAAATAATGACGAGACAGCTTTTACACAACCTGGACTCTGTCCCCTGTGCAATGTCCGCTTTAATATCGGAGATCAGAGTTCAGTGTTTGCCTATTCATTTATTTTTTCATATCTTTTTGAACAATACTTGAAAGAGGAGAACCAGAACTCCAATGAATCGTATCCAAAGAATGCGACTTGTCCTAACATGTATGTGAGGGTAATTTGAAAAGACTGGAGAATTGCTGGTTTGAATGTTTTGGTTGATGCAGGATGCCAAACCCCAACAACATGCAAGTCAACACTGCAGCAGTTAAAAGCCAGAGTATGCTATTTAGATCACAACATTTCAGAGATTTTAGAGGGAAACAGTCCTTGTATGTCGCAAATAAATTTTTGCTTTAAAAAAAACAAACATATATATATATGTTGCTGGGAGTTTTTCCGTGTGTAAAATCAAGTTGCATTTGTCATTTCTAGACGAGCTCAGATGAGATGAGATCATCAGAAAGTTTAAAATCCCCAGGCTAAGTGGCAATTCAGGAATTTGCACCACTGACTTACAAAATGGGTCTTGTATTATCATGTGATGTAGTGGTCTTATCTTCTGGAAGAGTCTTGGACTTTGGATAAACTCGAAGTCAAACAAATGATGAGATCAGATAAACTAGTCAGTGATTGTTTTCTTAGGCTCTGTGAAAAATAAAAAAGTTTGTATCAGCTACTTTTAAGAGACTAGGTCTCTTAAAACCACCAACCAGGTTTGTAACCTTGGAGTGTTGATAGACTCAGATCTGACTTTCATCAACCACATCAAAGC